>JAVJIF010023141.1:0-51848 GCA_038442645.1 Agave tequilana
AAGACGCGGACTTGTGAGACGCGGCCTTATGAAACGCAGCCTATTAGTCGACTAACCCCTTCTTCTAGTCGACTAACTTTTCTCCTGAAAACGCAACTCTTTGAAAACGCAACCCATTAGTCGACTTTCCCTTCTCTATAGTCGACTAACTCCTCTATAAGTCGACTAATTGCCTTCCCCTAGTCGACTAATTTTGGCTATTTGCTGTGGTTAATTACTTTCTTGAAATGAATCTTATACTCGGGATATGTATTATATAGTGCTATTTCATGGCATGTTACTTGACAAATATCACCTCTTATCATGCTATCTATTAACACAAGGCATGATACACCTGACCTCTATGATTATCACTATAACGGGAATGATAACCGGACTTCATGATTTTCCAATTTGATTTACATGATAGTACGATTGTACTCCTGATACTCCTGTCTTCATGATATTTCCGACTTGCTCCTGTTCATTCCCGAAACCTGATAATTACCTAAAGGATCCATAAAATAAGACAACTTGCATCGGGTCGGGGGAAATACGCGGCTATCAATATATGTTCGTGTTTACAGTGGTATTAGGTATGTTGTGCAACTAAATTTCCGGTCTGACCTGTGGGCCTCAGGCGACCGAGGGGAGTGCTGGCTCCCTCCTTCCTGGTACCATCATGATAAGGGCATACATAAGTCCCTCCTGTTAGCCTTGCGGCTGGTTCCGTCCACCAAGCAACGGAACAATCCTGGGCCGTGGTCCCGGGTATGCACGGGACCCACTGTAAACATAGTTCGTTGATACCCCCGCTGGTTTCCAATAACAATCTTGCTTTACTTGGATATGGATCTATGTGTGCTGGGACGCTAGTTCACATAGCTAGATATCAGGGTAAGACGAGTAATAATAATAATAATAATAAAAGACATTAATTGTGGGTGTTGTATGCGCTTGGATTACGGTGACATGAGATAAAGGTATATAGATGAGGGTTTCCTTGTTTGGATTATTCCCTCGAAGTACTAGTCTCATGAGGTCGTAACTTAAGCTTATACAATGCCTTTCGTTTATAACATGTCGTACTTCCTTTACTCGCTGGCTAATTATTCATGATATTGTACCAACTCTCATACTCTTATTTCTTATGCCACTCGGCTGTAACCTGATGACTTGTTTGGGAGGTCCTGACTCCCTTGAATTTGTATGTTCAGGTTCCGGACCTTGGATTGAGGTGGAGCCTTCTGTGGAAGATCAAGCTTTCCTTTCCGAGCAGGCTGACTAGTCTCGGTTTCTGTTGTGCCAGACTTTCCTTTTTAGCTCGCGGGACCTTCCTTCAGCTCGTGAGCATCTTGTAATAATATTGTAAATCGTACTTTTGTGCTTGGTTGTGATATATGATGCATGTGATATGTAATAGTATGTCACATCCTGTGATAACCTTGTACTTTGTACTTCTTATGTTGGCATATGAATGGACGCTACGTTTGTCGTACTCTGATTCTTGCTTGTACTGATGCTTAGCGTATATACGTGAGGGTACTTCTGACCTGCGTATGTACGTCGCAGTGACGTCCTCGTACCCGTGGGATCGGGGCGTCACAGATGCAATTCCCAAGATATTACTTTAATTTTCAGAGTAATGGCTCAACGTCCTTCATCCTCCCGTGTTGGTCCTTGTGATGAGGCAACTGATCTGATGAGCGTGCTTTGTGACATGATAGAGTCAGATCAACAACAGACGACACTCATGAGAGATGGTTTGATAACGGTACAATAAACAACCACGGTTGTCATGGAAAGGGCGGTTGCACCTCGAGAGCTAAAGCTTCAGAATGTATCAGACTTCAGGAGGTTACAACCAGCAACCTTTGCCAGGACTGAAAAATCGTTAGATGCAGAGTAATGGTTAGTTGATATGACCAATCTCTTGAATGCGGCTCGTGTTTCTAAGGATGATCAAGTGGAGGTGATCAAGATCCAACTGATAGATGTGGCTCAGACTTGGTGAATTGCTGAGGAAGAACGATTGGAGAAACTGGTCCCTTGGGAGAAGTTCACTGAGAGCTTTTACGAGCGATTTTTCCAAAGACCGCTAGGATGGAGATGGAGCAGCAATTCATCAATTTACGACAGGGGAGCCATTTAGTAGACGAGTATCCGCGGAGTTTCTGAGGTTAAGCCGGTTTGCTCCATATATGGTGGCAGATGAAGAAGACCGTGCCAACCGATTTCAGCAGGGCTTGAGACTGGACATTCGAAAGTTCCTAGTCATACAACAATGGGGACTTACTCTCAGGTCCTTAATGCTGCTCGCGGCTTGGAGCATGTAATAGAGAAAGAGAATAAGAGTAGGTTGCAGGCAAGGCCACTGAAGCGGCCTTTCGATCAGATTACTAGGTGACCTCCAACCAGATTCAGTGTAGCCCCACCGAGTAGATGCCCAATCGCTCCTCCCCCATCAACAATGATATGCGACATCTGCCAGAGGACGAGCCATCTACGAAAGAATTGCAGGTGGGCTAATAGCCAATGCCTCGCTTATGGATCCGGAGATCATCAGCTAGTAGACTGCTCGATCAAAGGATAAAAGAGCACCATTCCCACCCTTCCAACACCTGGAGTAAAGAAAAATCCTGCACCTACAGGTAGAGGTACTCTGCTTCCCCCACAACGTCAGTTGTTTGAACAGGCTCGAGGAGGACCGTAGCATGACGTAGGAGAGGCCATACTTTTAATTTGACCACAGAATAGGTGGAGGCATCAGAGAAGATGGTAGCAGGTACCATTCTGGCTCAATCTTTTTCAATTATTTCGCTATTTATTTCTGGATCTTCGCATTGCTACATATGTACTAGATTTGTCAAGATGCATTCTATATCAATGATGACATAGACACTCAGTGGGAAATTAATATTGAGAATGGGATTATAACCACTAATAGGGTATGTAAATCGTGCCCTGTAGAAGTCTGTGGGTGAAAGTTAAGTGTAGACATATTTGTGATAGACAATAGTGGATATGACGTGATCTTAGACATGACATGGCTTAGCAAATATCATGCGATGATTGATTATCGAAGAAAGAGTATGATATTCAGAATTCCGCACAAGCCAAAGTTCCAGTTCGCTGGGAAATTGAAGGTGGCCAGGCAGCAACAACAAAGGAATTATGCCACTATCGAGGCTCAGGAGGAGACGATACTAATAGTGGAAGAATTCCTTGATGTGTTCTCAGAAGATTTATCAGGACTTCCACCAGATCTAGACGTAGAGTTTGCCTTTGAAGTTATTCTGAATACGGCCCCAATCTCTAAGGCACCGTATGGATGGCACCTGTGGAGTTAGCAGAATTGAAGAACTAGTTGGAGGAGTACTTGAATAAGGGATTTATCAGACCTAGTGTTTCACCATAGGAGCTCCAGTGTTGTTGGTAAAGAAAGGATGGTAGCAGGAGGATGTGCATCGACTATCGAGAATTGAACAAGGTCACCATCGAGAACAAATATCCTTTGCCCAGGATAGACGACCTGTTCAATCAACTTAGTGGAGCTAAGGTATTCTCGAAGTTAGATTTCCGGTCTGAATATCATCAGTTGAAGGTGAAGAAGGAGGACCTTCTGAAGACGGCCTTTAGGACTCGTTACGATCATGACGAGTTTCTAGTGATGCCATGACCAATGCTCTAACAATTTTCATGGACTTGATGAATAGGATCTTCTCTCTGTTTTTAGATAAATTTGTGGTCATATTCATTGATGATATTTTGATTTAATCTAAGAATGAAGAGGAGCATGCATAACACTTGAGGATTGTGTTGCAGACCCTTTGGCAGGAGAAGCTTTATGCCAAACTGAGTAAGTGCGAGTTCTGGTTGAAGAGCGTGGCATTTCTGGGACATATTATTTCAGGAAACCATATCAATGGATCCCAGTAAGGTCAACCAGTGAAAGATTGGCCCGTTCTAAAGTCAGTAACCGAAATCAGGAGTTTTTTGGGGTTAGCTGGGTATTCCGGAGATTCGTGCAGGACTTTTCAAAAATTGTCGGACATCTGACCAAGCTTACCCAAAAAGAGAAAAAGTATGTATGGACAGCAGAGTGTGCCGATGATTTTGAAGAGTTGAAGAACAAATTGATTTCGGCTCCAACCTTTAAGATGCCTAACGGGACTGGAGGTATAGTCATCTATAGCGAAGCATCAGGACGAGGACTGGGTTGTGTACTAATGCAGCATGGACATGTGATATTCTATGCGTCCAGAAAATTAAAGCCACATGAGAAGAATTATCCTACGCATGACCTGGAGTTGGAAGCAGTAATTTTCGCCTTGAAGATTTGGAGACACTACTTGTTGGGTAGTCAAGTGCTTTACACTGACCATAAGAGTTTGAAGTATATCTTCACTCAAAAGGAGCTGAACATGCGATAAAGGTGGTGGCTAGAGTTGATGGCCGATTATGACTGTAACGCCCCGATCCGGCGGGTACGGAGACGTTACTGCGACGTATATACGCAGGTCAGAAATACCCTCACGTATATACGCTAAGCATCAGTACAGGCAAGAATCAGAGTACAGAAGCACGTGGTGCATTATACATTCCAATACATGAGTACAATTACAAAGTTATCATAGGAAGTGATAAATATTACAATAATATTACATCACCATCAGGCGCAAATGCGAGAATACAAGGTGATATACATGTATGAATAGTACAGATGGAGGCTCAGAGTCATAACAGGAAAACTCTAGAGCCGAGCAGGGGCCTGGAAGGATGCTCTAGACGGTCTGCTGGAGATCCACGCCACCGCTGCGCCACTCTGATCAGCAACTGGGAGAATCCACACGCTCCAAGATCCAAAACCTGGACATAAGGATCCAGAGGAGTCAGAACTCCCCGACGAGTGGTGATGCGAAAGCCAGATGGCGAGCATAGATTATCACACGTGTATCGATAAATCTGAATCATGAATATGCATTGAAAACCGTGTCGTGGGCACAAGCATACAGGAGCAAGTAGATATATAGCGCATGATATCAAGCAGAGAAGACTCATAGTATGATTAGATAAGAGCAGGAGACAGGTGGGATAGAATACAAGTAGAAGGCAGGATATGAACAGGTATAGTATAATAATCATAAAACCGGAAATCCGAAGTAAAACCCGATACAAGCAAACATGGCAAGGCATACAACGGATCCATAACTGGTATGTTTTATTATTATTATTACTCGTCTTACCCCGATGTCTAGATATGTGAACTAGCGTCCCAGCGCACATATATCCACATTGAGTAAAGCAAGGTTGTTATTGGAAACCAACGGGGGTATCAACAACAATGTTTACAGTGGGTCCCATACATACCCGGGACCACGGTTCAGGATTGTTCCGTTGCTGGTGGACGGAACCTGCAGCAAGGCGATCAGGAGGGTCTTATAGGATGCCCTTTATCAAGATAGTACTAAGAAGGAGGGAGCCAGCGCTCCCCTCGGTCGCCTGGAGGCTCACAGGTCTGACCGGAAGTTTTAGTTGCACAACATGCCAGTACCACTGTAAACACGAACATATATTGATAGCCGCAAGTTTCTCCCGACCCGATGCAAGTTGTTCCTTTTTTTTATGATTTATTATGTAATTATCAATTTACGGGAATAGCAGGTGCAAGGCATGATCAGGAATTCAGGAGTACATGAGTACTATAGATTCAGGTCACTGTATGTATAATACAGGATAACAAGTATAGTATTCCCGTAAATGTGATAGTCACAGATCAAGTATTAATATGTCAGGAGGCATGTGATAAGTCATGTCATAATGAGAAGCAAGTGTCAAGTAGTAGCAAGTCGGGTATCAGGTGATGATACATCAGTTGTCAAGTGATACAGTCAGGTGTCAGGTATTAGCAAGTAGATGATAGGTATCAAGTAATAGCATGTCAAGTGTTAACATATCAAGCAGGTACTTGGTAAGTGATAGAGTAATAACTGAGCACAATCAAGCAGAGCTGAGCAAGCTGGAGCGAAGCTAATGTACAACACTAATACTATCATGTTCGACGTGGTTACCGCTCGCAACGTAGCTAGACATACGTGTCGCAGTAAGCGTAGGAACGCCATACTACTGCTCACGGAAAAGCCATGCTCACGGGGTAACTATACTAGAACGGAGTAAGTTGTAAAGTGTTGACGCTAGGTCCGCCTATCAGGCGTAGCATAGAGAAAGTTCAGAGGACTTTAAACCTCAAAGGTTGTACTCAGATGTTAGGGTACCTGCAGAGAAGGTGTTAGTTTCAGACACAGATACATAAGACAACCAAATTAATCCGACGAAGAGGAAAAGCCAAGAGGAAAGCGAGAACACTCGCCTAAGTCTTCAGAAAATATAGTGAAATCCCTGATCTCCGGAATCTAGGAAATCAACGCGTCAACGCATTAAAGGGAAAGTGATAGAGAGGAGAAAATCAAGAGAGAGAAAGAGAATGAGAGAGAGAGAGGAGAGAGAAAATGAGAGCTAGAGAGAGGTCCATGAAGAGAGAGAGTACAGGAAGAGAGAGTGTGTACAGGGGAATGTAGTGTTAAGAGTGAGACGCGGGGGTCGTAGTCGCGTAGATGCCACAAACGCGGGGTTCGAGACCCGCGTTCAAGTCAGGACACGAGAAGAATGCGGACGCGGTCGTGGGTTCTGCGTCACGTTAACACGAGAAGAATACAGACGCGGGCATGAGTTCCGCGTCGCGTCGATATAAGAACGCGAAGGCCACGTTATACAAATGTCAAGAACGCGAAGATTCGCGCTAAAGAATTGCCTAGACGCGGGTGAACTCCGCGTCTAGCAATCAACAGAGAGAAAGAGAAAGACAGGGAGAAGAGAGAGACGAGGGAAAGAGTGAGAGTGGGACGCAGGCTTTTGGGAGGAAAATCAGAGAAAAAGGAAAGGAAAAGGAAAGGAAAGGAAAGAAAGAAAAGCAAAGGAAAGAAAGAAAGAAGAGAAGGGGGAAGTAGGCCGACCGTGGCTTGGCCGGTGCGCCGGCGGCGGCCGGAGTTGGCCGGAGTTGGCCGGAGATAGGCGGCCGAAGCCCTAAAAGAGAAGATAGTTGATGGTGCAAGTATAGTACAAAAGATTTTTTGGAGTTTTGTAATGGTATTTCGGAGGACGAACCTATAGCTCGTTGGAAAGAGTATGACGAGGAGAAGAAGATGGTATGGTTGGTGGTGGTTAAGGCGGTGTAGGTGGTGGTGGAATGTTGGTGAAGTTAGTGGAGAAGATGGGTTGTTTTGGTGAGAAATAGAGGAAGAAGATGGTGATGAAGATGGTGTTGTGGTTGTTGTTTTTGTTGGAATAGTGGAGTAGATGGAGGGGAGAATGGTGGAGGAAATGGTGGAAGAAGTTGGTGGTGAAGGAGGTGGAAAGATGGCCGGCCTGAAAAGTCACCTAGAGGGGGGTGAATAGGTGACGATGCTAATCTAGTGAACTTAATGCGGAATTTAAAAACTAATTGCAATTACGACAATGATGCACACACACAAGCAAGTATAAGATTTAGCAATTTGCACAATACACAAAGTAAAGAGAGAGATAGAGAGAGAGTCAATGGATCAAGCGCAAACAACAAGATATGTTCCGAGGTTCGAGCACCCAGCTCTACATCCCCGCCTTCGACACACGAAGGATTTCTAATCCACTAGCTAGTTCACCAAGAACTCTCACAAGGAGTACCCAACTCCTCTCTTTACAATCACAACCTCCTCCTTGAGGCACAACTCCAAGCCAACAATCTCCTCACAACTTGAGGGATTTCCAAACTCAAAACCAATACAAGGATCACCTAACAACCTTGAGGGATACAACCCAATAGCCAAACTTCCTCAACACAATGAGGGAAAGGCACAAAGCCAAGCTAAAGATAGGGTTTACAACTTAGTGGTTTCAAACAACAACCACAAAACAATCTCTTTTTCCCACACAAAATCCTATAGAAAAGATAGTAGATTTTAGCTCAAGTGTGGAGAAACCAAGGGATTTGAAACCAGCAACTCAAAGAAAATCTTTGGGAAATAAATGAAACCAAGATAGAGAAGTTCAATTCAAAAGCTTTTCCCAAAAACCTTTTCTTTGATTTTTCAAACCCTAAAGAAAACACCAAAAAGATTATTCAAATTAAGCTCAAAAACTTCTTTTTAATGCTGTAAAAACACCAGAGAGTATGTAAAAATTCGCACAAAAATTCTTTTTGGAAAAACTCTTGCAAATGGGGTATTTATAGGCTAATCCAGAAAATAGCTGTTGGCTGTAATTTTTGCCAGAATTACCCTGACGGTCGACCGCCCGGTCGACCGCCCAACGGTCAATTTTTGACCCGTTGGCGCTAGCGGTCGACCGCCCGGTCGACCCAAACAAACAGAGAGCAAACCTGCTCTCAGTCGGTCGACCGGCACGGTCGACCGGCTAAAGGTGTAGCCAACGTGCACGTTTCTGTGCACGTCGGTCGACCCATACGGTCGACCGTCTACATGGTGCGGTCGACCGTACCGGTCGACCGATCAGCCTGGCAGACACCAAAATAGGTCAGAAATCTGGGAAATAAATATCCAATAAATTCTTATAAACTACTAAAAATCCCCAAAAATAGTTTTGTCAAATTGCATTGATATATAAACATGTGATAAAAGTTTTTGACTCAAATATCAAGCAATTAAAACTATTTTTATGTCTAATCATTTTTACCAAAAACAAAAAACTGTATTTTCTAAAACTTGAATTTTGAATAGAAAATACTTTTTGTCCAAAACACTTCCAGATACAAAAACATGATAATTAAACACTTTGAAGCATGATGCATATGGATAGAAATCCAATATACATGAAATAAATATATATCATAGTTTTTGTCATTAATTCCAAAATATGTTTTGTCAAAAAAAAATACCAAAACATATAACACATGAATAAAGGAGTCAAAACTAAGTTTGTCTAGGAAATTAAAGCATGCATGTATATAGAACAAATCATATATACATTAAACCATGTAAACTTGTTTTGATCTATCTATTCATGAAAACCAAGATCGGTTAAACCTAAAACCGAAAAACCAAAACCAATATTCAAAACATGAAACGTGTGTGTTGTGAACTTGAGCATTATCATACTATTCTAATCTTTACAATTTGGATCTAAACACAAACTAAACCAGGGATACCTAAGTCTTCTTGTAGAGCGTCGTCTCCAAGTTGACTCGGTCCAAACCGTGATTCACCAAGCTTGACTCCAATGAGTGCTAGATGTCATCTTTGATGCTTAGGCTCTTGAATCACCTTGTGAAAGATGTGTGGTAGCTTTCACCAACTAATATCTTGTTAAATATCTGAAACTTAAACATTGCAAGATTATTAGTACACATAACTACATGAGTTAATCATCATCAAAACTAGAGTGGAAGGCCTTTTGGGCCAACAATCTTCCCCTTTTTGATGATGACAAAACTCATGGAGTTATATATGCATGGATTAAAGTAAAGCTTCAAAGAAGCTCCCCCTTAACTTATGCATAACAATAAAACATATAAGATATGCAATGAATGTTCTTAAACACATATAAACATGTTCTGGATACCAATTAAAATAAAACATAAACAATGAAACATGCTCTTGATACCAATAAAACAATAATATTGAAACCAACATATTATTACTAATGAAAACCAACTAAAACATATGCATAAATCAACCATGCATATAAACTACAAATTCTTCTCCCCCTTTTGTCAATCATCAACAAAGGGGTAAAAACAAACATAATGAAACAAATTCTTCTCTCCCTAAATCTTCAAACAAAGAAGCAATAAATTATTCCAAGGGGTAAAACCAAAGTCAATATGATATCAATTGAAAATAACAAACTTTGAGAAATGCCAAATCCTATTTGAAATAAAACAAGGCATTGAAACAAAATAATATTTTATATCAAAATGAAAACATGTAATGTAAACTTGATACCAATAGATAATAAAAATTGATACCAAATTTAAGGAAACAAATAGCATCTTGATACCAAAAGAAGATATTTTTTATTATTAGCATATGATACCAATTACTTTAATATCATAAAGTTAGGGAGTGGGAAACAAAAACAATGGTAAACCAAATACCAATTGAAATATAAAATACGAGTTTTCTCCCCCTTTATGAAATACCAAAAGAAAATATGCATAGGCTTGAAATAAGATACCAATTGAAAATTAAATCAATTGAAACATGATATTCATTAAAAATTCAAGCTTAGCAATCTTAAAATTTTGATAAAGCTTGTATATGGATACCAATTGAAAAACTCAAGCTTAACATAACCAAAATTTGTGCTTCAAGATATAGGTATATAATAAGCACAAATAAATCATCTATATATGTATGTAAGAAATAGATACCAATTGAAATTGATACTATATGAAGTGTAAGCATACATATATAAAACAAAACATATATGAGTATACAAAAGGATGTCAAGATTGATACCAATTGAAAGAATTCAATGATACCAATTGAAACAACAATAAGATCAAGTGTATGACTCATATCAACTACCACCCATTTCATGATCAAGTTTAAAAAGATTTACACTATTAAGCATACATGAGCATGATCTCCCATCCAACCGCCCATAGAAGGTAGGGGTTTTCAAAAATAGATTTAGAAATATAGTGTGTTTGAAAAACTCTACCTCATGAAGAATATCACAACTAGTCATATGAATCAACTAGTACGAAATCCTTCAAGATAAAACACAAAGATTTTTCATGAAACATGAGAATCACATGATCACCAAACACTCAAAATCTATATGGCACCAATAGTACTCATGAAAATCAAATCATGAGAAAACATCAAAATAAGGTGAGTGTACAAGTGTTGTGAGAAACATATCATCATGAAAATGGATAATCAAGCTCGATTGAAATTCCTTTAAAATATGAACACATGAAAACTAACTCTTCTTTACTAAAGGAAATTTTCTCAATGACACGAAAATCATCATAACAAATTAAACTTCAAGGCATACGTATGTTTTGACAAAACAAAAGTATACATACATATCCCTAAATACAATTGAGTCCAAAATATAGATTTGCATGAAAAGCAAATGACTCAAGGGGCATACATGTATATCTTAAGGTTTGGCAAAATAGACATATACATGAAGTGAAAACACTTAATCATAGAAAACACATCAAAAATAGGAATACATGTTTGAATGCATGAATCATCAAAACTAGACTATACTAGAACATCTAATGGGTACAAATAGGCATCCAAGCACAAACATATATAAAGGTTTATTTGTGGCCCATTCTATGTGCAAGTATAAATCCTAGTTTTAATGAAAACTAACATCTAAGCATATATCCAAATCATTAAGCATAAAACGAGTCGTAAATCAACAATAATCTAAAAATGATCATTATGTAAATCCACATGCTATAAGAATCAAGATATACATAATATCAAAACAATTGTGAAAACACAAAATATGGTTCATCTAAACAATGGTGATTTCAAATTGCAATACATGTATAGCAATAAACATACTAGTCAAAACATGAGTCATTAAAACGAAAGTTATAGAACATCATATGATCATTATGCAAATGCATGTGCATTAGATCTAGAGCATACATGTTAGTCTAAACAAGGTGAGACACTAAATATAGATCCATATGAAGCATGGGTGCTCAAGTGGCTAAACATGTACAACCTTAATCTAATGAACATGGCACAAAGTATAATGAACAATAAAACACAACATGCTATAAAAGATGAACAAAGAAAAGCATGTAAACACTAAATGGAGTAAGGGATTGTTACCAAAACCGAAGAGGCAACTTTCCAAGTCTCCAAAACCCGGTGGTCCTCCCACCAATTCTCCTTGAGAGTGAAGCATCCAAATGGTTCTCTTTTAAGCTTAGAATGCATCCACCTCAAGGCACCAATGCTCTCAAGTGATGCGAGAGCTCCCACCTACATCAAAAGTTAAAGCGGTGGTTTTTGGTACCCATTTTCTTGTGGGTCCACGGCGGTTAATATCTTTTCTCACCCAAACAAGATTAGTTGCTAAATTTTCAATATGTAATCTATCATAACAAAATCTAGCAAGGTGGCCTTTTCGACCACAATGTGTACAAGTGTACACATGAGCATACATGTTATGATTGTGTCCGTGATGAGCATGTGTATGCCGTGATGGGTGTGCATGCATAGTTGGAGCTTGTTTCTTGCGAACCAAGGATTCCAAACGAGTGTGATTTAAAGCACATTGGCTCAAAGTGGAGCCCAAACAATCAACACTTTTCTTCAAATTATTTATATCATTTTCAATGCTAGAAGATAAAGTGGAGCATGCTATAGGTGTGCAAGAAATAGAAGCTACACTAGCATGGCAAACATGAATATCAATATCATTTTGTAAAGATTTATTTTTATTCAAAACCAAATCCAGTTCTTTTGTAATTGCATCAATATCATTTTTCAATGTGAGATTTTCTTTAAAAGTAAAATCCAATTTTGAAGATAAAATCTCATTGTGCTTTACAACATCATCACAATCATTTTTGTTTTTCAAAAATTCATTTTCCTTTAAAGCAAGTTCGAGTTGAGATTTAAGTGAGTCACATTCACTTGCAATCTCTTCCTTCTCTTGCAACATCAATTCAAAATTAGAGCATAAATCCTTTAATTCATTTTTCAAAACAAGATTATCATCTTTCAACAAATCATGTTTTTCTAACAAATTCTCAAGCTTTTGAACAAGTTCCATATTTAAAGTTTGAACTTCAAAACATCCATGACAATAGGAACTAGAGCTATCATCTATTTGAGAATCCGATTGTACCTCAAGGGAGTTCTTCCCTTGGACCATGAGGCATTGCTCTTCGGACTTTTCTCTCTTAGATCTCCTCATCTTGTTGATAATCCTTGGAAGCTCGGGAGAAGTCAAGATGCTCCAAACTGCAAAAGCCGAATCATAATGATCAAAACATGTAATAAATGTTCATTTAGAGATGCTCTAAGTGCCCTAAGTGCTAAAGCATTGGCCTTATTATGCTTGCTACTATTAGGGAGGGATTCTATGGTAATGGCTTGATAAACTAGATGTCCTAGGTCTTTTAAAAGTTTAGTCATATTAGCCTTCCAAGCATCAAGTCTAAAATGATCAAACATAGGAGGGCTAGCCATAAGTGCAAACTAAATGTGTGCAAATGAAAATGCAAATGAAGATTAGCAAACCAAGATCTCACTCCTAGGTGGTTAAACCTAAATATCAGGAGCGCTAGCTCTGATACCAATTGAAAAGTCACCTAGAGGGGGGGTGAATAGGTGACGATGCTAATCTAGTGAACTTAATGCGGAATTTAAAAACTAATTGCAATTACGACAATGATGCACACACACAAGCAAGTATAAGATATAGCAATTTGCACAATACACAAAGTAAAGAGAGAAAAGAGAGAGAGTCAATGGATCAAGCGCAAACAACAAGATATGTTCCGAGGGTCGAGCACCCAGCTCTACATCCCCGCCTTCGACACACGAAGGATTTCTAATCCACTAGCTAGTTCACCAAGAACTCTCACAAGGAGTACCCAACTCCTCTCTTTACAATCACAACCTCCTCCTTGAGGCACAACTCCAAGCCAACAATCTCCTCACAACTTGAGAGATTTCCAAACTCAAAACCAATACAAGGATCACCTCACAACCTTGAGGGATACAACCCAATAGCCAAACTTCCTCAACACAATGAGGGAAAGGCACAAAGCCAAGCTAAAGATAGGGTTTACAACTTAGTGGTTTCAAACAACAACCACAAAACAATCTCTTTTTCCCACACAAAATCCTATAGAAAAGATAGTAGATTTTAGCTCAAGTGTGGAGAAAACCAAGGGATTTGAAACCAGACCTCAAAGAAAATCTTTGGGAAATAAATGAAACCAAGATAGAGAAGTTCAATTCAAAAGCGTTTCCCAAAAACCTTTTCTTTGATTTTTCAAACCCTAAAGAAAACACCAAAAAGATTGTTCAAATTAAGCTCAAAAACTTCTTTTTAATGCTGTAAAAACACCAGAGAGTATGTAAAAATTCGCACAAAAATTCTTTTTGGAAAAACTCTTGCAAATGGGGTATTTATAGGCTAATCTAGAAAATAGCTGTTGGCTGTAATTTTTGCCAGAATTACCCTGACGGTCGACCGCCCGGTCGACCGCCCAACGGTCAATTTTTGACCCGTTGGCGCTAGCGGTCGACCGCCCGGTCGACCCAAACAAACAGAGAGCAAACCTGCTCTCAGTCGGTCGACCGGCACGGTCGACCGGCTAAAGGTGTAGCCAGCGTGCACGTTTCTGTGCACGTCGGTCGACCCATACGCTCGACCGTCTACATGGTGTGGTCGACCGTACCGGTCGACCGATCAGCCTGGCAGACACCAAAATAGGTCAGAAATCTGGGAAAATAAATATCCAATAAATCTTATAAACTACTAAAAATCCCCAAAATAGTTTTGTCAAATTGCATTGATATATAAACATGTGATAAAAGTTTTTGACTCAAATATCAAGCAATTAAACTATTTTTATGTCTAATCATTTTTACCAAAAACCAAAAACTGTATTTTCTAAAACTTAAATTTTGAATAGAAAATACGTTTTGTCCAAAACACTTCCAGATACAAAAACATGATAATTAAACACTTTGAAGCATGATGCATATGGATAGAAATCCAATATACATGAAATAAATATATATCATAGTTTTTGTCATTAATTCCAAAATATGTTTTGTCAAAAAAAATACCAAAACATATAACACATGAATAAAGGAGTCAAAACTAAGTTTGTCTAGGAAATTAAAGCATGCATGTATATAGAACAAATCATATATACATTAAACCATGTAAACTTGTTTTGATCTATCTATTCATGAAAACCAAGATCGGTTAAACCTAAAACCGAAAACCAAAAACCAATATTCAAAACATGAAACGTGTGTGTTGTGAACTTGAGCATTATCATACTATTCTAATTTTTACAATTTGGATCTAAACACAAACTAAACCAGGGATACCTAAGTCTTCTTGTAGAGCGCCGTCTCCAAGTTGACTCGGTCCAAACCGTGATTCACCAAGCTTGACTCCAATGAGTGCTAGATGTCATCTTTGATGCTTAGGCTCTTGAATCACCTTGTGAAGATGTGTGGAAGCTTTCACCAACTAATATCTTGTTAAATATCTGAAACTTAAACATTGCAAGATTATTAGTACACATAACTACATGAGTTAATCATCATCAAAACTAGAGTGGAAGGCCTTTTGGGCCAACACGGCCAAGGGAAGGGCAAGGGCTATTTTTGGGTGCTGGATGTTGCTTGCTGGAAGAAGAAGGAAAAAAAGAATGAAAGAGAGAAGGAATAAAAGGGGGTGTGTATATAAGGGGGGAAAAGATTATTACAATATTGCCATCTATTCAAAACAAAGAGACGCACAAATGGAGACTTACGTCTCCATTTAATGAAGCCCGCGTCTGGGCTACTAAAGCTGGACACGGAGATTGTTGCTGCGTCCAAAAAGAAAAAACGCCAGATCGCGTTAAAGAAGAGACAAAAAGGCATGGGTGATTTGATCTGGGTTGATTTTCTTGAGGGACATAACATTAAATGCGGGATGGAGAGAGTCTCCGCATTAAATGTTGAACTCAAATTTGGTGGGTCTCGCGTCAGGCAAGGAGAGAAAAAGTAAAATATCCGAATAGAATTCCGGTATCTGGGAAAACACCGGAAACTCGGGAAAAGCCCGAAAAATGAAGTATTTCGAAAAATTTTCCAAAATTCTCAAAAATAATAAATATTATTTTAAGATTTTTGGTGAAATCGGTTTTTAGAAATTTAATCTCATTTTCAAAATAAAAATCCTGAAGTCAACCGTCAATACCGGTCTATACCGGGTCGACCGGATTTTGATAAAATCTGAAAATCTCAAAAAATGCCAGAAAGGAGAAAATATAATTTTAGGAAGTAACATAAAAGCGGAATCCAGAAATTTGATTCCAACTGTAAACTAAAATTCTTGGAATCAACCAGTGATACTAGCTGACACCAAATCCAGGGGAATTTTGATAAATTTAGAAAATTCTCAGAAAAAGTATTTAGATAGAAAATGTGATTTTAAGAAGTTACAGTAAAGTCATTTTTAGAATTTCAACTCCGTTTGTAAATTAAAAATCTGAGATTCGAGCAGCGGTATTGGTCGACCCCGGTTTTGAAGATTTACAACTTAATTCAGAAAAATTTCCAGAAAATCATGAAAAATCTAGAATATTGGAAATGATATTTGAAACTGAAATCAGTCAAATCAGAATAGCAGAAAGATCAAATCGAGTTATACTCTAGGATCGGGCTCCCGGTTCAGACTAGGGCTGACTCCGAATTCACGAATCCAGATCCAAGGCAAAACGATCATATAAATAACTCATAATACAAAACAAATACAGGAAGTAAATCAAAAAAATACGATCAAAAATATGAATACGCAACTAAGTACGTTTTCGGGGAGCGGGGTGTTACACTCCATCCACCTTACAAAAAATTGCGTCCTCGCAATTTCGATAAGGGGTAAACTGTGAACACAAAAAGATAGGAATGAGGATTATACCAATCAAGATATGAATAACTGTGGGCCGTTCTCCCAAATTGACTGAACGGCTAACTCAGGATTGAGGCATCTTTGCACTTCTGCCGTATATATATAACACATATATCCTCTGACGGTGCTATAATAATACTGATATGATGTCTGCTTATAAAAGAACACTGTCAGAACTTCAAAAGACTAACCCATTCTGAATAATATAAAGTGAGCTGACTTGGTGAGATAATCAATAATACTTCTTTCAGACTACGAACCCAAGCTGATGAAATCCATAGAAATCTGTAGTGCTGAAATCCATAAATATAAAATCCTGCATGGCATGATGTTGTCCTTGATGAAGAGTCTGCAGTAGAATTTCTGATGTGCTGCCTACATAATAATTCCCCGAGTATAGACCAGAATATCCTAGGTAAAGAAAACTCTGATAATACTGAGCATGAACCAAGAAGACCAATAATTAAGAATTTCTGCATACTGTGGTTGCTAACTCTGAAAGACATAACCAAGAATATAGAATAACCCTGAAGAATTCTAAATACTGACTTCTGAATGATAACCCGACTGCAGATGAAACATGTAGAAGATATCTGAGCCCTGCAAGATTGGTCGAATGGATCATCGACAAGGATCATGGCGATAGCTCAGATACAGTGATGAAACTCTGTTCAGCAAATCCATGAAAGTACACTAGGCATAAGAAATCCGAGGAACAGGCTAGAGTGCTAAGCACTGAAGGAACTAGCCATAAACGAAGCCAAGCCTAGATGAGGCCATCGCGTAGCACAGCTCAGGTGTTAGACATTAGGGTGCAGCGAAGTTAACGCTCTGTGAGGCTCGCATATGGCGAAGCTCATGCGGCGAAGCCAGCGCATAACACAACGCTAAATGCTAAGCACCAGGGTGCAGCAAAGCCCACACCCGGTTAGGTCCACGGGTGACTAGAACACGACCCTCGCTTAGCGAGGCTAGCGGAGCCTTTGGTCCACCAAATCAATAAAGACTGCCATAAGTTGTGGCTCTGAGAACACGATCAAGAAATTATAATAACCGAAACGAGTCTCGAATGCTGTCTTCTAAATAATAACCTGACTGCAGACCAGTTTTGAGAATACCCGAATTCCATGAACATGGTCGAAGAAATTATGATCGCTATTGGAGTAATAGAAATGAAAAATATCATAACTCTGTCTGCCAGAAGTCTTGATTCTGGAATACTGTTATATACTGACACCCCTCATGTAATGATACAGTCTACCTGATTATATAAGCGATGACTACTCCACTTGATGTACTGGTCTCCCGTAATGTATCCATAAATACAAGAATATAATGCGAGGCCGAAGATCTGTCCAATATAAGACAATATGATGTACCGAGCCGAGGAACGTCAGAACATAATGAGAGCAAACCACATCTACTCTGTTGTTACCTTACTAGTCTACGCATATCTTAAGTTGGCATAAAGATTACTAAAATCAGAATAGTAAAAATAGAAGAGATAGAAATCATGAAATAGGGAGGTGACACGGACGGACTAGGATTGGTGATGATAGTGCAATGAGAAGGATATGATATAGAGAATTTACCAACTCCCGGACATGCTAAAAATGGGGACAATGGTTACGATCATACTTTCAGGGTTCCTTTTTCAGATATTGAGCATCCTGACTTCCTCTTCAGTCAGATTATATGTTTGCCTCCTTCTACCATGTGCCCTAGCTCTTGGTCTCTTTTGTGTATGACTCTATGCTTGATGCTGGGGATGAAGCGAGATCATTCTGCCAGTAGGTCCTAGATTTCCTCACAATGGTGATACTAGATGAGTTGATCTGATCTGTGCAATGTTCTCTGCCTTCTTGAACGGACAGTCACTTTTCAACTAATCTCTGGACCCGTATATGACATAATTCATAATCTTTCTGGCGGTTGTGTTGTAGGTGCCTGGCTTCAGACAATACCCACATGTCATACTCTGAGGCAAGGTTGGAGGGATGGCTTAGCTAGTGGGGCATCCAGTGGCCTGTCTGAGTCATCAACTTCCATCAACTGAGAGGGTCTCTTTGTCAACTTCATCTGCATCTCATCCTGATCTTTCTTTTCCAGGTCTCTTCTACTCCTCGAGCGATGGCAAAAAACTTGAGAATACTTCTTGGGCTGCTTGAGAATAAGAAACATCTTGAACCTCATCTTCAGCTCTCACTACAATATTACTTGCTTAGTTCTCCTTGTCGGCCACCATGTAAGACGCCGACCGACATACCTTAGGAATTTTGCAGCGTAATTATTTACAATTCAATCTTCTTACTGCAATTTGATAAATCGTTCTTTCATTTCTTTCTGAGCTATTACAGAGAAGAATCTTCTCATAGAAATCCTTCGAGAACTAGTCCCAAGAGATGGGCTTTTCCAGTCTCGCTGCTTCCACCAACCACCACGTCCTGGTCATATCCTTTCAACTGAATCTTAGTCATTTTCACTTAGTTCTCGTCAGGGATTCGAGTTGCCTTCAAAAGATCTGTCATGTTTACCAGCCACTGCTATGCATCCAGGGCTCCTCCATGCTTGAAAAAATTGTCGGCTGTAATTTCCTGAAATCCAACATGTTGCCTGGCTTCTGTTCCCGGAGTGCAACCAATAATCTTTGGTGCGGGACCTTCATCTGTTCTTGTTAGTTTTTCATCATATTTTGCAGAAATCATCTCAGATCAACACTTCCTCCATTAGGGCCACTCTAAGAAGAACCAGAACCGTTATGATTTCCCCGTCTTTTCATGTCCGAGTTGGTCTAAGAATAACGAGAAACTGAAGTATGAAAGGATGGGAGAACTTCAGAATTCAAGGGTAAGATTATCAAGAGAGAATGGATAACTTTGTACTTGCAGTTGGATTGTATAACCACGACTCATGCATTCTAGTTGCAAATTGCTTTACAATTAATTTGCCGACTGGTTGTATTGAGGATGTGAGAGCCTAGGCTCTGATACCACCCTGTAACGCCCCGATCCGGCGGGTACGGAGACGTTACTGCGACGTATATACGCAGGTCAGAAATACCCGCACGTATATACGCTAAGCATCAGTACAGGCAAGAATCAGAGTACGGAAGCACGTGGTGCATTATACATTCCAACACATGAGTACAATTATAAAGTTATCACAGGAAGTGATAAATATTACAATAATATTACATCACCAACAGGCGCAAATGCGAGAATACAAGGTGATATACATGTATGAATAGTACAAATGGAGGCTCAGAGTCATAATAGGAAAACTCTAGAGCCGAGCAGGGGGCCTGGAAGGATGGGGCTCTAGACGGTCTGCTGGAGATCCACGCCACCGCTGCGCCACTCTGATCAGCAACTGGGAGAATCCACACTCTCCAAGCTCCAAAACCTGGACATGAGGATTCAGAGAAGTCAGAACTCCCCGACAAGTGGTGATGCGAAAGCCAGATGGCGAGCATAGATTAGCACATGTGTATCGATAAATCTGAATCATGAATATGCATTGAAAACCGTGTCGTGGGCACAAGCATACAGGAGCAAGTAGATATATAGCGCATGATATCAAGCAGAGAAGACTTATAGTATGATTAGATAAGAGCAGGAGATAGGTGGGATAGAATACAAGTAGAAGGCAGGATATGAACAGGTATAGTATAATAATCATAAAACCGGAAATCCGAAGTAAAACCCGATACAAGCAAACATGGCAAAGCATACAACGGATCCATAGCTGGTATCTTTTATTATTATTATTACTCGTCTTACCCCGATGTCTAGATATGTGAACTAGCGTCCCAGCGCACATATATCCACATCTGAGTAAAGCAAGGTTGTTATTGGAAACCAACGGGGGTATCAACGAACAATGTTTACAGTGGGTCCCGTACATACTTGGGACCACGGCCCAGGATTGTTCCGTTGCTGGTGGACGGAACCTGCCGCAAGGCGATCAGGAGGGTCTTATAGGATGCCCTTTATCAAGATAGTACCAAGAAGGAGGGAGCCAGCGCTCCCCTCGGTCGCCTGGAGGCCCACAGGTCTGACCGGAAGTTTTAGTTGCACAACATGCCTAGTACCACTATAAACACGAACATATATTGATAGCCGCAAGTTTCCCCCGACCCGATGCAAGTTGTTCCTTTTTTTATGATTTATTATGTAATTATCAATTTACGGGAATAGTAGGTGCAAGGCATGATCAGGAATTCAGGAGTACATGAGTACTATAGATTCAGGTCACTGTATGTATAATACAGGATAACAAGTATAGTATTCCCGTAAATGTGATAGTCACAGATCAAGTATCAATATGTCAGGAGGCATGTGATAAGTCATGTCATAATGAGAAGCAAGTGTCAAGTAGTAGCAAGTCGGGTGTCAGGTGATGATACATCAGTTGTCAAGTGATACAGTCAGGTGTCAGGTATTAGCAAGTAGATGATAGGTATCAAGTAATAGCATGTCAAGTGTTAACATATCAAGCAGGTACTTGGTAAGTGATAGAGTAATAACTGAGCACAATCAAGCAGAGCTGAGCAAGTTGGAGCGAAGCTAATGTACAACACTAAGTGCTATCACGTTCGGCGTGGTTACCGCTCGCAACGTAGCTAGACATACGTGTCGCAGTAAGCGTAGGAACGCCATACTACCGCTCACAGAAAAGCCATGCTCACGGGGTAACTATACTCGAACGGAGTAAGTTGTAAAGTGTTGACGCTAGGTCCGCCTACCAGGCGTAGCATAGAGAAAGTCCAGAGGACTTTAAACTTCAAAGGTTGTACCCAGAGGTTAGGGTACCTGCAGAGAAGGTGTTAGTTTCAGACACAGATACATAAGACAACCAAGTCAATCCGACGAAGCGGAAAAGTCAAGAGGAAAGCGAGAACACTCGCCTAAGTCTTCATAAAATATAGTGAAATTCCTGATCTCTGGAATTTAGGAAATCAACGCGTCAACGCGTTAAAGGGAAAGTGATAGAGAGGAGAAAATCAAGAGAGAGAGAGAATGAGAGAGAGAGAGAGGAGAGAGAAAATGAGAGCTAGAGAGAGAAGTCATGGAGAGAGAGAGTACAGGGAGAGAGTGTGTACAGGGGAATGTAGTGTTAAGAGTGAGACGCGGGGGGTCGCAGACGCGGGGGTCGCGTCGCGTAGATGCCATAAACGCGCGGTTCGAGACCCGCATTCAAGTCAGGACACGAGAAGAACGCGGACGCGGTCGTGAGTTTCGTGTCGCGTTAACACGAGAAGAATACAGGCGCGGGCATGAGCTCCGCGTCACGTCGATACAAGAACGCGAAGGCCGCGTTATACAAATGTCAAGAACGCGAAGATTCGCTTTAAGGAATTGCCTAGACGCGAGGTGAACTCTGCGTCTAGCAATCAACAGAGAGAAAGAGAGAGACAGGGAGAAGAGAGAGAGACGCAGGGAAAGAGTGAGAGTGGGACACAGGTTTTTGGGAGGAAAATCAGAGAGAAAAGGAAAGGAAAAGGAAAGGAAAGGAAAAAGGAAGGAAAGAAAGAAAAGCAAAGGAAAGAAAGAAAGAAGAGAAGAGGGAGGTAGGCCGACCGTGGCTTGGCCGGTGGTCGCCGGCGTCGGCCGGAGTTGGCCGGAGTTGGCCGGCTTCGGCCTAAAAGAGAAGATAGTTGATGGTGCAAGTGTTGTACAAAAGGATTTTTTGGAGTTTTGTAAATGGTGTTTCGGAGGACGAACCTATAGATCGTTGGAAAGAGTATGACGAGGAGAAGAAGATGGTATGGTTGGTGGTGGTTAAGGTGGTGTAAGTGGTGGTGAAAATGGTGGTGAAGTTATTGGAGAAGATGGGTTATTTTGGTGAGAAATGGAGGAAGAAGATGGTGATGAAGATGGTGTTGTGGTTGTTGTTGTTGTTGGAATGGTGGAGTAGATGGAGGGGAGAATGGTGGAGGAAATGGTGGAAGAAGTTGGTGGTGAAGGAGGTGGAAAGATGGCCGGCCAAGGGAAGGGCAAGGGCTGTTTTTGTTGGCTCAAAGGCCTTCCACCCTAGTTTTGATGATGATTAACTCATGTAGTTATGTTTATTAATAATCTTGTGTTGTTTAAGTTTCAGATCTTTACCAAGATATTAGTTGGTGATTAGCTTCAACAAGGAGTTTAGAAGCTTTTCATAATGATTCCAGGGCCAAAGCTTAAAGATCACACATTGCCTAGCCCATGGATGGAGTTTTGGAGCAAGTCAACTTGAAGATGAAGATCATCAAGAAGACTTAGGTATCCATAGTTTAGATAGTGTGTTTTAGATCCATTTGTAAAGCTTAGTATAGTTGATATGCTCAAGTGCACAACACACACGTTTTCATGTTTTGGATTTGGTTTTCATGAATAATAGATCAAAACAAGTTTACTTTATTTCTATGTATATTAGATATGTTCTAAATATTCATACATGCTTTGAACTTGCCAGACAAACTTATTTTGACTATCCTATTCATGTATTGAAAAATCAAGTTTGATAAAATACAAGTTTTGTTTTTGATAAAATTTGCAAGACTCCAAAATGAATTGATATGATTGATTTATGTCTTGAAATTTTTATCACAAGTTTGTTTATCAAAGTAAAATGTTAAAACAAGTTTTGGTGATTTTTAGAAGACTTAAAAGATTTTTCAAAATATTTTTAAACTGTTTTTCTGACTCAGATTTTTGTTCCAGGCTTTAACCAGTCGACTAAGTCAACTGACCAAGTCAACTAGGCTGAAGTCGGTCGACCAGGCCGGTCGACCGACGTGCACAAATCTGTGCACGTTTGGCAGTTTTGGGACGGTCGACCGGTCTGAGAGCAGTGTTCTCTGTTTGTTTGGGTCGACCGGGCCGGTCGACCGTGGTTGCCCAACGGTCATATTTTATACCGTTGGCGGTCGACCGGGCCGGTCGACCGTCAGCCTAACGGCTAGTTTTCTGATGGAGGTATAAATACCCCATCTCTTGGGCTGTTTTGATAAGACTTTTGATAAGAAAATTTTCAGAGTTTGTTTAGTGTTTAAACAAGTTTTCAAAAGAGTTTTTGAGCCAAAAAGATTTCATCCTTCTTGTTTTTGGGTTTTTGAAAAATCAAAGAAAATAGGAATTTGGGATATTTGTATTGGTTTTCATTCTCTATCTTTTACAAGAATTTTCCCAAGTATTTTCTTTGTTGCTTATTTCCAAAAACACCTAGTTTTTCACACTTGAGCTATCTTCTCTCCTAATCTATTAGGATCATTTGTTTTGTGGAAAAAGAGAAAAGAAAAGAGAGATTGTTTGTGGTTGAAAGAAACCACTTGTTGTACACCCTTATTCTTTGTGTATCCCTCTTAGGTAGAGGTGATCGGGTGATTGGTTTGCTCCCTCTAGTAAGAGGTGGAGTTTGGTTGTAAACCCTCTTCGGTAGAGGTGTTGGTTGTTGGTTGTATTGGCTACGGGCCTACCCTCGGTTGTGAGGTGGTTGTTTGAGAGAGGAGTTTGGTACTCCTAGAGTTGTAACAAATCCTCTTCGGTAGAGGTTCCCTCGGTGGGAGATAGTGGATTGAAAATCCTACACGGTGGTGTAGGCGGGGATGTAGAGCAAGGTGCTCGAACCTCGAAACATATCATTGTGTTTGCGTTTGATCCAATATCTCTCAACTCTCTCTCATTTATTTGTGCAAAGCATCATACTTCATTCATATCATATTTGCTTGTGTTGAGCATAATTCATATTGTCATATCATATCTATTTGCTTGTGTTGTGCCTTACATAATTCACATTGCTATATCTTGTATATGCTTGGTTGTTTGTGTGTGGCTCACTTGTACTTAATCAACAAGAGCTTCACATAGCACCTCAACCCATTCAAGGGGAATCAAGAAGAGTTAGTCCAGAGCCCTTCACGGGGAATTCAGCTACACTTGTTGATTGTATAAGTGTGTTGCAAAATTTGCATTAGCTTCCGCATTTAGCGCATTTAGTTCCTACATTAGCACTTACACCTATTCACCCCCCCTTAGGTGTTTTTCAATTGGTATCAGAGCTAGTGCTCCTGATATTAGGCTTAACATCCTAGGAGTGAGATCCATTTGCTTGCTAATCTATTGTTTGTATTTGCTTGTTTTGCATACATATAGTTTACCATGACTTTCATTACCCCACCTATGTTTGACCCTTCTAACATTCATGTTTGGAAGATTAGAAAGACTGTTTATTTACAAACCCTAGGTCATAAAGTTTACCTTGCCATTACCAAGGAATCCTTCCTTAGTGATAGCAATCATGTAGGGGCCAATGCACAAGCCCTTGAGGCCATTAGAAGCACATTATCTAAAGATTATCTTTTACGTGTTTCTAACATTGATTCCGCCTTTGCAGTGTGGAATTTGTTGACAACAACCACCACCTCCGAGCTTCTATTGCCAAATCAACCGGAGGAATCTAGTGGAGAATCTGATTCACAATGCTTCATGGTCCAAGGGAATGACTCCCTTGAGGTATATTCGGAACCCCACTTAGATAATGATGATTGTGCTAGTTCTTCAAATGATTATGTTGATCCCCATGCTTTAAATGGAGAACTTTCAATTATTTGTGAAAAATTAATAGAAAAATATAATTTGTTGAAAAAGAAGAGTCTAGGAATTGAAAAAGAAAATAAGAGTTTGCATGCTAGACTTAACAATATTTTGCAAGAGAAGGTTGAGGTCTATAATGAAAGGGATTCATTGATATCTCAATTAGAACTTGCACTTAAAGAAAATGAATTTTTAAAATCTAAAAATGATTGTGAAGCACTTTTGAAGAAAATTGAAAATTTGTCTTCGAAAGTTGATTTTGTTTTAAAAGAGAATGTTACTTTGAAAAATAAAATTATTTCTATTTCTAATGATTTAGATGTGTGTTTAAAGAAAAATATTGTTTTGCAAAATAATATAGATGCACATGTTTGTCATGCTAGTGTAGCTCCTTCATCTAGACTACCTAATGCATGTACTTCTTCTTCTAAGATTAATGATGATATTTGTATGTTAAAGAAGAGAGTAGATTGTTTGGGCTCCACTATGAGCCAATGTGCCATGAACCACACACACTTGGAATCCTTGGTTCGAAAGAAACAAGTTCCAACTTTTATGCATGCACACCCTCCACGGCATGCACATGCTTCTCACGGACACACCCATCACCATATGTATGCTCATGTGTACACTTGTACACATTGTGGACGTAAGGGCCACCTTGCTAAATTTTGCTATGATAGATTACATACTTCTAATTTAGCAAAGAATTTTGCTTGGGTTAGAAATGAGACTAACCCCCATGGACCCAAAAGATTATGGGTACCAAAGACCATCCCTCCTTTTTTGATGTAGGTGTGGGCTCTCACATGACGTGAGAGTAGCGGCACCTTGGAGTGGATGCGTTCCGTACTTAAAGGAAATCAATTGGATGCATCACTTTCAAGGGAAGATTTGGTGGAGAGGACCACTACGTTTTGGAGACAAGGAAAGTTACTTCTTCGGTTTTGGTAACAATTCCTAACTCCTATTTATTGTTTATATGCTTTTAATATTCATTGTTTATAACATGTTTCATTGTTTAGTGATTAGTATGAAAATACCATGTTAGTTAGATTCTTGTCTTACATGTATAGTATTTGAGACACCCTTGTTTAATATGAATTATTATTTTGTGTTCTCATATTTGATTAGCTATCATGTACATCATAAATCTAACAACATGTGGATATTCATAATAATCATGTTTTTATGTTTATCATGTTGATTTTTATTGTGTTTTGAAGCTTTATGTTAAGATTACATGTTTAAGTGTTAGTTTTCATTAAGACTAGTTATATACTTGTGCATATAGTGGGCCACAAATAAATCTATATATGTTGGGCTTGATTGCTTCTTTGAACCCATTAGATGTGTTAGTATAGTCTAGTTTTGATGATTCATACATTTTAAACTTGTATTCCTATTTTTGAATTTGTTTTATGATTGTGAGTTTTCACTTCATGTATATGTGTATTATTGACAAACCCTAAGATATACATGTATACCCCTTGAGTCATTTGCCCTTCATGCAAATCTATATATGGACTCAAATTGTGTTTAGGGATATGTATGTATACTTATTGTGTTGACAATTCATACATATACCTTGAAATGAAATTCGTTTTGGTGAAGATTTAGTTTGATTTTGTGTTTAATTGTTTAACATCATGTATATGTCTATCTTGTCCAAACTATTAGATATACATGTTTATCCTTTTTGAGCCACGTGCCTTAATGCATATATTTTGTGGACTCGTTGTGTTTTGGATATGTATGTATACTTTAATTTGTACATGACATACATATGCCATTGAAGATTAAATAGTTTAGATGATTTTTAATGATTTTCATGTTTTCTTGTTTCAAAGAATTTTGAGCTTAATTGAATATTTCATAATACCATGTCACACATTACTTGTACACTCACCATTTTTTAATATTTCTCATGAGTATGTTTTCATGAGCATGTATGGACTTTATTGAATATTGAGTGTTTTAAGTGCTATGTGATTTACATGTGTTTTATGAAAATTATTTTTAGTATATTCCTTGCTTGAAGGATTTCGTACTAGTTTAAAGATTTTTCATTTAACTAGTTACGGTATTCTTCATTTTGGTAGAATTTTTCAAACCAAGCTTATTTTCAAATCTATTTTTGAAAACCCCTACCATCCACGGGAGGTTGGATGGGAGTCCATGCCTTATATGTTTATATTGAAAATCATTTTAAACTTGTGCATGAGATGGGTGGATTAGTTATATGAGTTATACCATGCTTTTATTATTATGTCAATTGGTATCATTGAACTCTATCAATTGGTATCAATTTGATTCTTTTGTATACTCATATGTGTTTGTGTATGTATACTTTCGATTGGTATCATCTATTGGTGATTGGTACTCATTCTATTTCATACACATATACTTGTTTTATTTGTGCTTATGATATAAATTTTTCACACAAATTTTGTTTATGCTAGAGCTTGAGCTTCAACTTTATTTCAATTGATTTAGTTTTCAATTGGTATCTTATTTCAAGCCTACGCATAATTTTTGTTGGTATTTCATAAAGGGGGAGAAAATCCGTTTTTCATATTTCAATTGGTATTTGTATTTCCACTCCCTTACTTTATGATAGAAAATAGTCATTTCAATTGTTTATATGGCTTAAAAATATACTATCTTTTGATATCAAGATGTCTTGTGTTTTAAATTGGTATCCAAAAAAATTTGTTTAAAGAAAAATACAAAAGTTTTGATTTGTATTGACTATATGCAAGGAGAGCTTAACATCTCTTCTACATGTAGATTCATGATGAGTGTATCTTGTATTGAAGAGCTTAACATCTCTTCTTTATGTGGTACACGTGTGTAGGGGGAGCTTCACATCTCCTCTTATGCATTACATAATATGCGTTATGTGAATTAGGACTTGTCATCCCTCTTTCATGTAATGCATATGTGTAGGGAAGCTAACTTAGCGTCTTCCTCTTCATGAATGTATATAGCATATAACATTTATTGACCTTTGTTTATTTTCAATTGATATCAAGATGCTTCATTGACATATTTTTCTATTGATATCATGTTGTTTATAGTCACCCCTTACTGACTTTGTTTTTTGTTTAGACAAAAATAGGGAGAACATTGTTTTATTGTTTTGATTGACAAAAAGGGGGAGAAAGATTTTTACCCCTCATTTTTTGTTTTGATTGTTTACCCCTTTGTTGATAATTGACAAAAGGGGGGAGAAAGATTTTGAGTTTCAAGTTTTATATATGCATACTTATGTTTTTGCATATATTAAGTTTTATTGATATCTAGAGCATCTAGTGTTTTTGTTAATGTTTTATTAATTTAATTGGTAACTAGAGCTTCTAGAACATGTTTATGTGTTTTATGCATGTTGATGCATACATGTTTATATGCATACTTGTGTTTAGTTTTCTCATGCTTAACAAATAAACAATAGATATGCATATATGTTTTGTTTTACAAATAGGAGAAAAAGAATTTGAAGAATTTGATATGTTTTATCTCCATACATTTGCATACATATTTATGAGCTTCATTGTCATATATTTTTATTTGTTTATGCATGAGTTAAGGGGGAGCTTCTTTGAAGCTTAACTTTAATCCATGCATATATAACTCCATGAGTTTTGTCATCATCAAAAAGGGCGAGATTGTTGGCCCAAAGGCCTTCCACCCTAGTTTTGATGATGATTAACTCATGTAGTTATGTTTACTAATAATCTTGTGTTATTTAAGTTTTAGATCTTTAACCAAGATATTAGTTGGTGATTAGCTTCAACAAGGAGTTTAGAAGCTTTTCATAATGATTCCAGGGTCAAAACTTAAAGATCACACATTGCCTAGCCCATGGATGGAGTTTTGGAGTAAGTCAACTTGAAGATGAAGATCATCAAGAAGACTTAGGTATCCATAGTTTAGATAGTGTGTTTTAGATCCATTTGTAAAGCTTAGTATAGTTGATATGCTCAAGTGCACAACAACACACACGTTTTCATGTTTTGGATTTGGTTTTCATGAATAATAGATCAAAACAAGTTTACTTTATTTCTATGTATATTAGATATGTTCTAGATATACATACATGCTTTGAACTTGCTAGACAAACTTATTTTGACTATCCTATTCATGTATTGAAAAATCAAGTTTGATAAAAATACAAGTTTTGTTTTTGATAAAATTTGCAAGACTCCAAAATGAATTGATATGATTGATATATGTCTTGAAATTTTTATCACAAGTTTGTTTATCAAAGTAAAATGTTAAAACAAGTTTTAGTGATTTTTAGAAGACTTAAAAGATTTTCAAAATATTTTTAAACTGTTTTTCTGACTCAGATTTCTGTTCCAGGCTTCAACCAGTCGACTAAGTCAACTGACCAAGTCGACTAGGCTGAAGTCGGTCGACCGGGCCGTCGACCGACGTGCACAAATCTGTGCACGTTTGGCAGTTTTGGGATGGTCGACCCGGACGGTCGACCGGTCTGAGAGCAGTGCTCTCTGTTTGTTTGGGTCGACCGGGCCGGTCGACCGTGATTGCCCAACGGTCACATTTTAGACCGTTGGCGGTCGACCGGGCCGGTCGACCGTCAGCCTGTCAGGCTGCCACATCAGCCTAACGGCTAGTTTTCTGATGGAGGTATAAATACCCCATCTCTTGGGCTGTTTTGATAAGACTTTTGACAAGAAAATTTTCAGAGTTTGTTTAGTGTTTAAACAAGTTTTCAAAAGAGTTTTTGAGCCAAAAAGATTTCATCCTTCTTGTTTTTGGGTTTTTAGAAAATCAAAGAAAATAGGAATTTGGGATATTTGTATTAGTTTTCATTCTCTATCTTTTACAAGAATTTTCCCAAGTATTTTCTTTGTTGCTTGTTTCCAAAAACACCTAGTTTTTCACACTTGAGCTATCTTCTATCCTAATCTATTAGGATCATTTGTTTGTGGAAAAAGAGAAAAGAAAAGAGAGATTGTTTGTGGTTGAAAGAAATCACTTGTTGTACACCCTTATTCTTTGTGTATCCCTCTTAGGTAGAGGTGATCGGTGATTGGTTTGCTCCCTCTAGTGAGAGGTGGAGTTTGGTTGTAAACCCTCTTCGGTAGAGGTGTTGGTTGTTGGTTGTATTGGCTACGGGCCTACCCCTCGGTTGTGAGGTGGTTGTTTGAGAGAGGAGTTTGGTACTCCTAGAGTTGTAACAAATCCTCTTCGGTAGAGGTTCCCTCGGTGGGAGATAGTGGATTGAAAATCCTACACGGTGGTGTAGGCGGGGATGTAGAGCAAGGTGCTCGAACATCGAAACATATCATTGTGTTTGTGTTTGATCCAATATCTCTCAACTCTCTCTCTCTCATTTATTTGTGCAAAGCATCATACTTCATTCATATCATATTTGCTTGTGTTGAGCATAATTCATATTGTCATATCATATCTATTTGCTTGTGTTGTGCCTTGCATAATTCACATTGCTATATCTTGTATATGCTTGGTTGTTTGTGTGTGCCTCACTTGTACTTAATCAACAAGAGCTTCACATAGCACCTCAACCCATTCAAGGGGAATCAAGAGGAGTTAGTCCAGAGTCCTTCACGGGGAATTCGGCTACACTTGTTGATTGTATTAAGTGTGTTGCAAAATTTGCATTAGCTTCCGCATTTAGCGCATTTAGTTCCTAGATTAGCACTTACACCTATTCACCCCTCCTCTAGGTGTTTTTCAGTTTTTGGGTACTGGACGTTGCTTGCTGGAAGAAGAAGGAAAAAAAGAATGAAAGAGAGAAGGAATAAAAGGGGTGTATATATAAGGGGGAAAGATTATTACAATATTGCCATCTATTCAAAACAAAGAGACGCACAAATGGAGACTTGCGTCTCCATTTAATGAAGCCCGCGTCTGGGCTACTAAAGCTTGACGCGGAGATTGTTGCTGCGTCCAAAAAGGAAAACACAAGATCGCGTTAAAGAAGAGACAAAAAGGCATAGGTGATTTGATCTGGGTTGATTTTCTTGAGGGACATAACATTAAATGCGGGATGGAGAGAGTCTCCGCATTAAATGTTGAACCCAAATTTGGTGGGTCTCGCGTCAGGCAAGGAGAGAAAAAGTAAAATATCCGGATAGAATTCCGGTATCTGGGAAAACACCGAAAACTCAGGAAAAAGCCCGAAAAATGAAGTATCTCGAAAAATTTTTCAAAAATTCTCAAAAATAATAAATATTATTTTAAGATTTTTGATGAAGTCTGTTTTTAGAAATTCAATCTCATTTTCAAAATAAAAATCCTGAAGTCAACCGTCAATACGGTCTATACCGGGTCGGCCGAATTTTGATAAAATCTGAAAAATCTCAGAAAATGCCAGAAAGGAGAAAATATAATTCTAAGAAGTAATATGGAAACAGAATCTAGAAATTTGATTCCAACTGTAAACTAAAATTTCTGGAATCAACCAGTGATACTAGCTGACACCAAATCCAGGGGAATTTTGATAAATTTAGAAAATTCTCAGAAAAAGTATTTAGATAGAAAATGTGATTTTAAGAAGTTACAGGAAAGCTATTTTTAGAATTTCTACTCCGTTTGTAAATTAAAAATCCGAGATTCGAGCAGCGGTATTGGTCGACCCCGATTTTGAAGATTTACAACTTAATTCAGAAAAATTCCAGAAAATCATGAAAAATCTAGAATATTGGAAAATGATATTTGAAACTGAAATCGGTTAAATCAGAATAACAAAAAGATCAAATCAAGTTATACTCTAGGATCGGGCTCCCGGTTCAAACTAGGGCTGACTCCGAGTTCACGAATCCAGATCCAAGGCAAAACGATCATATAAATAACTCATAATACATAATAAATACATGAAGTAAATAAAAAATACGATCAAAAAATATGAATACGCAACTAAGTACGTATTCGGGGAGCGGGGTGTTACAATGACATTGATCTACAATATCACCCTGGGAAGGTTAATGTAGTACCGGATGCTTTGAGCAGGAAGCCTGGAGCTTGTATGGTGATGCAGATTACTCAGCAAAAAGAATTGCTTGAGGAGATGAGATGGATGGAACTGATAGTGACACGGAGGACTAATGCTTCCGGACAGTTGATAGCTTTACAATTTTCGTCAACCTTATTAGAGAAGATCAAGGAGACTCAAAGCGGGGATCCTATAATACAAAAAATTCAGAAATCAAGTGGAGGTTAAACTGAGGACGGATCTGCAGATCCATGGAGATGGGACCCTTCATTTTGGTGACAGAATTTGTGTACTGAAAGGAGAGGTTCGACAAGAAGTTTTGACTGAAGCTCATAACTTAGCATATTCCATACATCTATGAGGAACGAAGATGTACCAAGACCTGAAGCAGTGATTCTGGTGACACGGAATGAAGAAAGAGATTGCTCGTTATGTAGAAAAGTGTCTGATGTGTCAGCAAGTGAAGGCAGAACATCAAAGGACGGCTGGACTCCTTCAACCTTTACAGATTCCAGAGTGGAAGTGGGAGCATATCACTATGAATTTCGTCATGGTACTCCCCCGCAGTCCAAAAGGGAACAATGCAAAATGGGTTATTGTCGACCGCCTCATGAAGTCAGCTCACTTCATCCAATTCAGACTGGGACAGTCAGCAGAGTTTTTATCAGAGAAGTATCTGCAGGAGGTGATTCGACTGCATGGTGTGCCAGTCAGCATCATGTCTAACATAGATACCCGATTTCTATCTCACTGTTAGAGAAGTCTTCAATAGAGCCTAGGGACACGACTGAAGTTTAGCACTACATATCATTTGTAGACTGATGGGCAATCGAAGCGGTCGATCCAGATTCTTGAGGATATGTTGACAGCTTGCATGTGAGACTTCAAAGGGTCATGAGAAGACCATCTACATTTATCAGAGTTTACTTACAACAACAGCTGCCAGTCTAGTATTAAGATGGCACCATTTGAAGCGTTGTATAGTAGAAAATGCAGGTCTCCTTTGTGCTGGGACGACATTGGTGAAAGGAGGTTGTTGGGACCGGAGGTGATCCAACAGACAGTAGAGAAGGTTAAAGTCATCCCGGAGCGTCTTAAAGCAGCTCAAGACAGCCAGAAGCGATGGGCAGACTTGGATAGAAGATCACTAGAGTTTGAAGTTGGAGATTTTGTATTTTTGAAGATATCTCCAACGAAGGGAGTAATCATATTTGGTAGCCGAGGAACACTAAGTCCAAGGTTTATTGGTCCTTTTGAGATTCTGAAGCGAGTAGGAGAAGTGGCATACCATCTACCATTACCCCCATATTTCAATGGTGTGCATGAGGTCTTTCATGTATCTCAGTTGAGAAAGTATGTCCGAGATGACAGTCATGTTTTGGACTATTCAGAATTAGAGCTCAGGTCGGACATGACCTACACTGAGAGACCTATGGCTATTCTGGATAGGACTACCAAAGTCTTAAAGAATCAGACCATTCCACTGGTTTAGTGTCTTGGGGCAAGCGTTCTCCGGGAGAAGCGACATGGGAACGAGAGGACGCTATCTGCGACCATTATTCCTCATCTTTTTTCCTGATAGGTATTTTTTCTACTTCCTGAATGTCATTTCGAGGACAAAGTTTTTTTGTTAGGTGGGTATGATGTAATGCCCATGTTCACTAATACCATAGTAAATACTATATATAAATTTTATATTATAGTATTAAAGTGGTTAACAATTGTTTAATAAAAGAAAGAAAAAATGAATTGAATTGAATTGGGTTTAGGCCCAAACCCATGTAAGATGGCTTATTACTTAAATTAAAATGAAAATAAAAAAAGTGCAATATTTTTGCTGAGACCAAGCTTTGAACCCAAGCGCCCATGCCCAAGAGCCCGACTTAACTAAGGGGCCACACTTATTGGGGTGTCTACTCTTACATTTTATTTATTTTAACCCCCACTACAATAACGTCAACTCCCCTACTTTCTTTCACTCTCTCTAACTTCTCTTCCATCTTCTCTCCCGCTTATTTTCACTCTCTATAATTTTTCCTGACCTTAAGGCACGAATTTCTGGGTGAGTTAACAGGTGAGGGGAATTATATATTCATCTTCTCTTTACCAAAATCCTAGAAAAAAATAGAAGAGAAGAGAAAAGTCTCTACTCATTCACCTCTCATATGACCTCTTCCAACCCAACTAGAAGTAGATCAGAGCCTTGCTGGATATGGAGGGGACTTTTCAGAGTGAGGGGAAGCGTTTCCGGTAAGTAAATCTCAAACTAAGAGATTTTATTTTCGTTTAGGCATTTCGTCGAATAGATTGTGTACGTTAATTAGTAGCTTTAATTTCACCATGTAAAACGTAGGCAAAAATCCCAATAAAATTTTGTAGAACTCCTTAAACATCCCATAATTATCATGATTTTTATTTTTTATAAATTTTATTTAGGAAAAAAGGAGAGACACTGCTCTTAGCCAGGCCGAGAGCAGGCCTGGCCAGACCCGGGCCAGGCCCGGGTCTATTTTACAGACCCGGGTTCGGGTCTGTTACAGACCCGAACCCGCCCCCATTTTAAAAAAAAAATCAGAAAAAGAAAAGAGAAAGAAAGAAAAAGAAATAAAATAAAATAAAATTAGAAATATTAACTATAGCAATAATACTATAACAGATCCAAACCCAGACTCAGACCCAGACCATATTGTAACAGACCCGATTATTAATTATTTTTGCGCTTAAATTAATTCAAAAAATCTAGAAAAATAAAAAAAATTCAGAAAATTTATTGTAAAATCAGAAACTAAAATGTGACTCTATAAAATTATTTTTATAGTCATATCACTTAGAATAGCTCAAAATTAAATATTTTTTATAATTATTATTTAAATTGAATGTAGATTAGCAAGTTAATTTGCAAATTCTATTTCGGATCCGTGATGATCTCATGTGAGTGTTTTTAAGTATTTCTACAAGAGTATATTTTAACACTGCAAAATTTTGTAATTTATGTATTTATTTATTTAAAGAAAATTGTTAATTGTTAATTTAGAAATTTCAAGAATGTAAAATAGTTAGAAAATTATAATGTTCATGAAATAATTTTAGTGAGATGTCTATGCTCTGCAATATTTACGTATTTCCTGCATGTAACATTTTATATGTTGTAGATGAATAATTATAAATTTTGAAAAAATATTGTGGAATTATTAAATGGTTTTCTTGAGAAAATGGATTAAAAATAATTATTAATACAAAAAAATCCAAAAATTAGATAATTCATCTTGAATATTAAATTGGATTAACTTATGATATTTTAATGGTTATGAATGTATATCACATGAAATTAAAGAATTTGTGTTACCGAAATTACAGAAAAAAATATTGTTGCTATGTATACTTGGATATACAAATTGATATTGATTGAGTAGTTATTTAGGTAACACTGACATATACATACATTCATTGGGGTAAAAAATTGTTAAAGAAGACGGTATCGGTATTTTGGGTGGACCTAGTGAAATCACCTAGGTGACTAGCTAATCTAATGATGAATTAATGCGAAATTAAAACTATTTATGCAAACTAAAAATTCTTAATCCAAACACACCAAGTATAATACAAGAGTGTAGCCGAATTCCCGGTGAAGGGCTCTGGACTATCTTCTCAAGATTCCTCTAGATAAGAGTTGAGGTGCCGCTGTGGCTCTCTTGATTGAATACAAGTGTGAGCAAACAATCCCATGCATGTAATAATATTGCACAAGATATATCAAGCATATAAAGATAAAGCAATATAAGCGTGCAAGATATAAACACAAGTGAGAGATAGAGAGAACAATCACAAACACGGGAGATTTGTTTTGAGGTTCGAGCACCCTTACTCTACGTCCCCGCCTTCAACACTATGAAGGATTTCCACTAAAAACTAATCCCACCGGATCACTCAGTGCCGCAACACCTACAGCGAGTTCACACTAGAACTTCTTGGACTCACTATCCCTCTATTTTTCCTGCAAGAACTACACACTGCAAGCACACTATCTTGCCGAGGCCGCACCTCTACACCGAGCTCTCACTAGAACTCGAAACAATGCGAACCCGCAAGTTCGCCTCCTCAAACACAAAGAATGAACACTTGGTGATCTAAACACTTTGATCACCTAAAAGCACTCTCACAACAACTCTCCTATAGGATGGATATAGCAATGGAAAGCTCAAGTATGTGTGAAAAAAATAAGGATTGATTTGATAGTGAAAAACTCAAGAAATCACTTTTGAAAACTCTTGATAAACTCTCCTTTTGATTTGGAAATATTGGCTATAAAACATGTTGAGAAAACCACTGAGATAGGTAGGAAAAACTAAATCTTCTAAAAATGTGACCGTTGGAGGCCAACTCAGCAGATTGATCTGCTATCGGTTGACTACCCGGTCGACAGGCCGGTCGACCGTAAACTGGTAAATGACCCAGCGGTCGACCGCCCGGTCGATCGGGCCATTTCCAGAGAGCAGAGGCTCTCTGGCGGTCGACCGGCCCTTGGCTGTGCACGTTTGTGCACGTCGGTCGACCGCCCGGTCGACTGACTTCTGGTTCGATCGACCAACCGGTCGACCAGCAGAAGGCCAGTCCAACTATTTTAAGGGATAAAAACTCGGTCTTTTGTCTTTAATAAAATCCCATAAATTCTCATAAAATCTACAAAAATAAGTTCATTGATATACTTTGATATATAAACATGTTTGAGTAAAAATCAAAGCATATTACAAACATTTTGAACTATTTTTGTAATAAAGAAGTTTTGTCTTAAACAAAAACTGTATTGTTCAAAAATGATTTTTCCAAAGCTTCTCCAAATACAAAAAAGATATTTTAAACACTTTTGAAGCTTGGTGTGTATGGATATGATCCATTACACATATATGATGAAATATCTATGTTTTTACATTAAGCTCTAAAATTAGTTTTGATAAAACACATATATGTTTTTAATCTTAAAAACCAAACCGGTATTTTTCAAAACGAAAACGCTTTTATGAAAACACATATAAATTTTGTGTGTGCGTGCATATCAACTTGAGCAATCCACCAACTAATCTATCCTTTACATTTTATCCAAAAATAAAATCTTGACACTTACAAACATGACACAAGTCTTCTTGGAAATCTTCTCTTGAAAATTTTCTTCTCCTTCTTGACTTGGTCCAAACCTTGACCCAATGAGCTAGACTCCTCTTGAATACTTGATGCAATCTTGATGCGTAAGCTCTTGAATCAACACTTACTAGCTCCAAAACTTTGACTTTAATCCTTTGTTGAAGCTAAACACCAACTAAGATCTTGATCAAATATCTGATACTAATTAAACACAAGATCATTAGTACTATAACTATATGAGTTAATCAATATCAAAACTAGAGCGCGATGGGCCTTTGGGCCAACAAATCTCCCCCTTTTTGATGATGATAAAACTCATGGAATTATATATGCAAGGATTAAAGTTAAACTTCATAGAAACTCTCCCTTAGCTCATGCATAACAATAAACAAATAGATATTCAATGAAGTGCAAAAATTAAATAAAGATATATGCATAAACAAGGTGAGAGAAACATGCATAAACCAAAAAATCTTCTCCCCAAAAAACTTCTCCCCCTTTAGGATAAACTTTCAAAATCTTTCTCCCTTTTTTTTGTATAAACATAAAATAGAAAATGCATAAACTCGATATATGCATAAACTCAATTTCTAAATGCATATATAAACTCAAAATCATTGCATTTATAAACTCAAAATTATTCTCCCCCCTTTTGTCATTTGTCAACAAAGGGTGAAAAATAAATCAACAATAAGGATGTATATGCAATATACATTCATGAAGAGTAAGACGTTAATTAGCTCCCCTACATACATGCATTACATGAAGAAGGGATGACAAAACCCTAACTCACATAAAACATAATATACAATATATAAGTAGAGATGTTAAGCTCCCCCTACATACGTGTACCATATAAAGAAGAGATGTCAAGCTCCTCAATATAAGATACACTCAACATGAATCTATATATAAAGAGATGTTAAGCTCCCCTTCCATATAGGCAATACATATCAAAACATTTTTAACACACTTTAAAACAAATTTTGAAAATACTTAAAGTAATAAAACAAATTCTGAGATATCACTTGTAAATAACAAATAGTAAGATATCACAAGATTTTTAATACCAATTGAAAATAAAAATTTTTGAAATTGAAACATTTGTAAATTGCGATACCAATAAAAGTAAAATATTTTATATTTAGATACCAATTGAAATATATGGTAGATTTTGATACCAAATAAAAGGTAATACATTTTGATACCAATTTTGAAACAAATTGAAATAAAAGGTAAAACATTTGTGATGCCAATTGAAATCAAAATCCAATTGAAATCGAAACATATTGATACCAATTGAAGTATATTGTAAATTTTGATATCAATTAAAAGATAAAATATTAAGTATATTTTGATATCAATTGAAAAATACCAATTGAAAATAATGCATATATCAAATGAGATACCAATTGAAATCAAGATTTAAGTCAAGCTTAGCATAAACATAATTTGTGTTTTAAACATGTAAGGATATTGTAAATCAAGCACAATCAAAACATATATATGTATGAAAATGAAAATACCAATAAAAATTGATATTATTTGAAATTTGAAGCATACATATGTAAGAAAACATATATGAGTATACAAAAATAGAATTTCATGAAGTTCATGTGTATAACTCATAACTATCCACCCTATTCATGCACATGATAAAAGATATTAAATTTGAGCATACAAGGCATGGTCGCCCTTCTATCCGCCCTTTAAGGGTTAGTAGGGGTTTTCAAAAATAAGAGTTGAAAATAGTTGTATTTTGAAAATACTATCAAATGAAGAATAAATGACTAGTTTAAAGTAGTTTTTGAAAAACTAGTTAAAGATCCTTCAAACATGAAAACAAAACATATATATCTCATGAATCATACTAAATACATAAAAGTTGACACTCGAAATCTATAAAACTCAAAAATTCTCATGAAAATAATGTCATGAGTAAACAAATGAAGTGAGAGTACTCAAGAATCATGTAAATAGCATTTTCATGAAAATGATCAATAAAGCTTAAAATAAACATGAATATCTTTTATCGAAAGCATAAATATGTATTAAAATTAAACTTCAAAGGTATATGTATGTTTTATCCAAAACTAAAAAACTAACAATATACATACATATTCCAAATATAAACGAGTCCATACTGTAATTAGCATGAAGGCAAGTGACTCAAGGGTATACATGTATATTTATTAGTTTCGAATAAGAATTACATATACATGAGGCAAAACATACACAAAGATAGGGAAAACAAGTATAAGTGAAATAATCATCAAAGTGAGTAGTTATACATGTACATGTAATGAGTACAAATGAGCAATGAGACATAAACATATAAAAATCAAATGTAGCTCACTACTTGTACAAGTATATACACAAGTTTTCATGAAAGATTACATCTAAACAAGTATTCACCACATGAAGTACAAAAATCAAAACATGCTAAAAATATTTATATAAAAGCATGTAAACTAAATGGGAGTTTAGAGATAGTTATCAAAACCGTTAGGGCACATCTCTATATCTTCAAATCATGGTGGTCCTCTCACTAAACTTCCTTGATAGCGATGCATCAATTGTACGTCCATCTAGCCCATGCATCCACCATTAAGGCACCAAACCTCTCACGTCTGTAAGAGCCCACACCTACATCAAACACAAGAGATGGGACTTTGGTACCCATTTTCTTTTGGGTCCACGGGGGTTAGCTTTGTTTGGAACCCAAATATTTTTATTAGCAAAATTAATATGGTTTATCTTATCATAACAAAACTTTACTAAATGGCCTTTGCGGTCGCAATGTGTACATTTGTATGCTCTAGAATGCACATGAGAATGAGTGTGATCATGATGTATAAAGTGTGCATATGTATGCCGTGGGTGATGTGCATGTACATGTGGCTTGTTTCTTTTAAAACAAGGTTTCTTTTAAAACAAGGTTTCTAATCTATTATGATTAAATGCACAATTGCTCAAAGTTGAGCTCAAACAATCTATTCTATTTTTCAAAAATTTAATCTGATTTTTATCAATGGTTGCATGAAAAGTATGGTGGGAATGAGAATCAACAATCTTGTTCTTTTTAGAAACATTTTCCTTTTCCTTTGAAACAATTTTTCTTTTTAAAGAGTTGTTTTCTTCCAAAGCAATTTCCTTTTCTTTTTCCACCAAAATAATCTTATTTTTCAAAGAAGTATTTCCTTCACAAAGATCATTTAATTTAGAAGTCAAAGAAATATTATCCTTTTTCAACATATTATTTTCTTTTGAAATGCATTCCAATTTATTTTGAAAAGAATCTTTTTCTTTTAACATGGAATCAAATTTATTTTTTAATTTCTTATTATCCTTTTTAAGCAACTCATATTTTTCAAAAAGTTGTTGACAAAAAGATTCAAGCTCATCATAAGACATGTCAATATCTTCTTCTACCTCGGATTTAGAGTTTACCTCAAGGGGGTTATCCCGTTGGACCATGTAGCACAAGTTGAAAGCATCACTTCCATCATCCGAGTTGCTCCCCGCATAGTATTGCTCTTGTTCGCCAAGGGAGACTATAGTGTTCCATACTACAAAAGCCGAATCAAAGTTAGAAACGCTAGATAAATATTCCTCATTTAGGGTTGACTTTAAAGCATGGATGGCTTTTGCATTAGCCTCAAGGTCTTTGCCATTTAAACAATAAGAATCTTTAATAATGACAAAATAAACATGAATACCCACGGCTTTGAGGTACAAAGACATCTTAACTTTCCAAGTTTGGATATTAAGAATGTCAAACAAGGGAGGTGATATGAAATCCATGTGTGTGTAGAAATATTGTGATTAGCCGAAAAATAAGGATCTTTAACTCTAGGTTGTTAGACCCAAATCAAGAGCACCAAGCTTTGATACCAATTGAAATCAACTGAGGGGGTGAATAGGTGACTAGCTAACCTCATGATGAATTAATGTGGAATTAAAACTATTTATTTAAACTAAAAATTCTTAATTCACACTAGAACTCCTTGGACTCACTATCCCTCTCTTTTTCCTGCAAGAACTACACACTGTAAGCACACTATCTTACCGAGGCCGCACCTCTACACCGAGCTCTCACTAGAACTCGAAACAACGCAAACCCGCAAGTCCGCCTCCTCAAATACAAAGAATGAACACTTGGTGATCTAAACACTTTGATCATCTAAGAGCACTCTCACAACAACTCTCCTATAGGATGGACATAGCAATGGAAAGCTCAAGTATGTGTGAGAAAAACAAGGAATGATTTGGTGGTGAAAAACTCAAGAAATCACTTTTAAAAACTCTTGATAAACTCTCTTTTTGATTTGGAAATATTGGTTCTAAACATGTGAAGAAAACCACTAAGATAGGTAGAAAAAACTAGCCTAAAAATTCTCTTAAAATCTTATAGAAAACAGTCCAAGGGAAGCCCCTTTTATAGGTTTTAAAAATGTGACCGTTAGAGGCCAACTCAGGAGATTGATCTGCTGTCAGTCGACCACCCGGTCGACCGGCTCACGGTTAGATTTCTGACCGTTGTGCCAGCGGTCGACCTATCGGTCGACTGTAAACTGGCAAATGACCCAGCGATCGACCACCCGATCGACTGGGCCATTTCCAGAGAGTAGAGGCTCTGGCGGTCGACCATGCGGTCAACCGGCCCTTGGCCGTGCACGTTTGTGCACGTCGATCGTCCGCCCAGTCGACCGACTTCTGGCTCGGTCGACCGACAGAAGGCCAGTCAAACTATTTTAAGGGATAAAAACTCGATCTTTTTATCTTTAATAAAATCCCATAAATTCTCATAAAATTTACAAAAATAAGTTCATTGATATACTTTGATATACAAACATGTTTGAGTAAAAATCAAAACATGTTACAAACATTTTGAACTATTTTTGTAATAAAGAAGTTTTGCCTTAAACAAAAACCTGTATTTTTTAAAAACGATTTTTTCAAGACTTCTCTAAATACAAAACAGGATATTTTATACACTTTTGAAGTTTAGTGTATATGGATATGATCCACTACACATATATAATGAAATATCTATGTTTTTGACATTAAGCTCAAAATTAGTTTTGATAAAATACATGTATGTTTTTAATCTTAAAAATCAAACCGGTATTTTTCAAAACGAAAATGCTTTTATGAAAATACATATAAATCTTGTGTGTGAGTGTATATGAACTTGAGCAATCCACCAACTAATCTTTCCTTTACATTTTATCTAAAAATAAAATCTTGATACTTACAAACATGACACAAGTCTTCTTGATAATCTTCTCTTGAAAATCTTCTTCTCTTTCTTGACTTGGTTCAAACCTTGATCCAATGAGTTAGACTCCTCTTGAGTACTTGATACAATCTTGATGCGCGAGCTCTTGAATTAACACGTACGAACTCCAAAACTTTGACTTTAAATTCTTTGTTGAAGCTAAACACCAACTAAGATCTTGATCAAATATCTGATACTAATTAAACACAAAATCATTAGTACTATAACTACATGAGTTAATTATCATCAAACTAGAGCGATGGGCCTTTGGGCCAACACCTAGGATATAGGTTGCGCGACCGAAATGAGGGTTCCACTGCAAGGTTCCCGGGGATGACTGGCATCCATCTGATATTACTACCGCTACTGTTACTGAGTACCTAGCGGTACGGGCCTGCTTCAACACCAGGCATCTGGGGCCGTGATCCCGGGCATGTACGGGACCCACCTAAAGTACACAACCCGTCTCTATCTATCAATTTCAAATAACAATATTCAATAATATACATCTGATGAAACATTACAGTATATAAAATTTAGTAAGCATGTAAATCTTTAACTGTTACCATATATCACACTCATGCATATTTTTTCAATCTTCCAATGTAATGCATGTTATGATATTAGTGATGTCCTGAGTTCTATATATGTACATGTTATTGCATCCTTCCACTTTTTTTTTTACCACTCACTAGGTCGCTTATTGACGACCCTGAGTTTGCTTGCTCAGATTCAGGTTCAGAAGCACCTCAGGACCAGGAGTACTTCGAGCACATGACAGAACTTCAGGGTTAGTATTTCGTCCAGTTTTAGTTGTGAGGATCTTATGTTTTTGTATTTTGTTTTCCTTAATATAATAATGCAGACTTTTGTGACATTTTGTACTTGTGTAGTAAAACTGGAATATGTAATAACTTTAGTGTATTGAACTTTCTTGTATTGAGGCTTAGCGTATTAATAATAATACGTTGCTAGCTCTCGTCACGTAACTAAAATCATGTATTATGGTTAGCGGGGCGTGACAAGTTCTATATCCAATGAAAATGCACCTCTTAGACTTTGGGTCAAACTTGCTTTATGACTTAACTCAATATGGACATAAAAGATACAATCAAATGTACGCATGTGATTCAGATTTACCTCTTTGTCAGTCTATGTCTCCTCGGGAATCCCACAGTTAAGAGGCACCGATGATGCTCTGTTGATCAGATACACCGCCGTATTGACTGCATCTGCCCATAACTGCTTGGGCAGACCATCGTATATCCGCATGCTCCGGGTACATTCCAGAATAGTCTTGTCATACACTCCACCATTCCATTTTGATGAGGGTTTTCGGGAACTATCTTCGCTCTTTGAATTCCCAGATTTGCACAGAACTGTTCGAATCTGCCGCACAGAACTGTTCGAATCTGCCACACAGTATTCACCCCCATTGTCAGACTTCAAGCACTAAAGCGTCCGACCTGATTTCGACTTGAGCAGCCATTTCTTAAACACTTCGAACACATCAGACTTGTGTTTCTAAAACACACACATACCTTCCTACTAGAATCATCGATCAAGGTCACAAAATACAATGAGCCTCCGAGAGAGGGTACTGAAGTTTTACCCCAGACATAGGTATGGACTAACTCCAACTTCTCTGCCTTTGGATTCTTTGTCACCGTTGAGAAACTGACTCGCTTCTGCTTTCTGTAGACACGGTCTTCACAGAAGTCTAGATCAACAGACTTCAACCCTTGCAGCTTATCCTCGGATAGCATCACCTCCATTCTCTTCTCGCTCAAATGCCCAAGTCTCCAAGGCTAAACTCCGCCATCCACCTCTGACGAAGCAACTGAAATTGATTTCCTGGAACCCGACATCATGTAGGGGGTGCCTTCCTTGTTCCCGTGGGCCATCACCATGGCACCCTTGGTGATCTTGCATACATCACCATCGAAGGTGGTCTTCATCCCTTTATCCGCAAGCTGACAGACATATGTCTAGTTTCTCATGTCTGACGTTTCTCAGCTTCAATGTCGAGCCATTAGAGAGGCTAACCACCACATTGCCTTTCCCTTCAATGTCTCATGGTTCATCATCTCCTAAATACACCTTCCCAAGTCCAACTTTCATGTAGTGTTAAAAGATATCTTGTCGAAAAGTGGCGTGAAAAGAGGTACCGGAGTCAATAACTCATGATTCGTTGGACTCAGCCAAGAAGAGAATTAAGGCATCAAATCCATTACTCTCCATGATATATGCTCACGGAATCCTTCTCCTTGCCTTTGTCTTCTCCATCTTTCTTCTGCTTGCAGTCCTTTTTGAATATGCCCCAATTCACCACACAGCCAATATCCTGCACCCCTTGACTTGAATATACCTCTCCTCAATTTGAATTTCGACCTCCAATTCTTTTTCTTATCTTTATTCTCAGATCTCCATCTCTGATCGACACTTAGGGCACTCCCTGATGTCTCAGCCGATCCCGAAGACTTCTTGTGCGCTCTTCGCTAAGAAGTACACCTACCACATCATTAAGCTTCAAGATTTCTGTCCCACAAGAATAGCTCACTGCTATCACGAGACCATGATCCCAAGTCTCAGACAGACTGGATAATAGAACCAGCGCTCTGACTTCGTCTTCGAAATTAAACTTAACCGGTTCCAACTGGCTTGTCAGCATGTTGACTTTGTTGAGATGCCCAGCAACGCTTCCGCTGTCAGCCATCTTTAGATTGAACAATTTTTTCATTAAGAATACTTTATTTGATTTGACTTGAAGTTTCTCGTACATCTTCGTTAGCACCGCTATCAAGTCTTTGGTCGTCATTTTCCTGGAGATGTTGAAGGCAACCGTTGATGACAGGACAATCGGTCGCCCTAGGGCTTTCCGACCTAGAATCTCCGACCCGTCATTAAATATCTCTTTTGGTTTATAGGTCTTTTCGCCGAGAATAAGATAAAGATCTTTCTAGTATAGGTAGTCTTCGATCTACATTTTTCAGAACTCGAAGTTCACTCTATTGAATCTTTCGACTCAGATATGTCCTTCATCCGCCATCTTAAATCAATGCTCTAATACCAATTGTTGGGAGGTAAGGACTTTCACGATGGCATTGAACAAGAACAAATCAGATAAAGAAGGCAACGAGATCGCAGATCTATCAAAGACCATACACAAAGAACATCAGAATTACATGAAAATCTCAAAACGAGGGGAAAAAACCACGGAGTCACTCATCCACTATTATCGAGAGATTACAAGGAGAGAGGGAAAGAGAACCTCACAGCCGTTCTATCAGCAGTACTCGATCTCTATGCTCCTTCGTGCACTTTTGCTAATGACGCGCACCCCTTTTATAGAGATAATTAGGATTACAAGTTGTGAAATCACTAAACAGCTCCTGACGTGTTCCACAAGTTTTGCTTGTAAATAAGCTTCCTGACTGCACTGCTTCTGGACTGAGCCGCTTCCAGTAAGCACCCGCCTCGCGATGCTTCCCTCCGAGCAAACATCCACCTCGGAGTGTCTCCCTCTGATTAGATAACACTGAGTGAACTTTCACCTCAGAGGCTCCACCATCCTCAAAGACTATAATCCCAAAGACTAGCGCTCCGAGATTGGCTTCGCTCGGGCCTTGCCGTCAGCTGGAACTTCGAACTCGTCCAAATGCTTTCACCCCAACTCTAGCTCGAAGTGCTCCGATCTTGCTCGGATATCTCGACTCCTGTATCGACGAATTGCGAAAGCAATAACTGGGCTCCACAACTTAACAAAAATATTCACAAGAAACACATTTCTGGAAGCACAACTGAGCCGGCATTCCACAGTCAGATCCCAAGAATTTCAATCGTTTTCGCGGACGCCAGATTAGAACGAACCCGTTCCATTTTATTTTGTTGGTCTCGCCGTGGTACCACAGATGATTGCAGCAAGCAAACAGGATACATCATCTCTCTATTTTAAGAGGTTTACATGTCGTGAGGCCGCCATTCTCACAAGATGGGCCATTTCAAAGATTTTCTACCTAAAGAATCCAAAATTGTCGCTCAAATCTGGAGTTCAGCAAACTCTGAACTCACCCCCTGCTGCCCTCTGCGCCCTGGCCGCTCTTGGGTCGAGTCCTGTGCTCTTACAGGAGGGGCCGAACAAACCGGCACTACTGTCCTGACATGAACAGCCGGAGCCACTTAGTTCACAGGAGGCATCCGGGGTTTCTGGTTCACAGTGCTGGGCCTCGCTGAGCATACAGCTATGGTGGTCCTTATCGTTACTGGAGCAGCCATAGATGAGATTCTAGGTCTAAGTCCTTCAGCGCTGAAACCAGACCTCATATGAACTGACATGTGTGGAGGCCTAAACCCTCTGGACCGAGCTGAACCTGCGGACTGGGATGACCGACCCCTGGCATTGACCGGGAGGTTCAGATGGATGAGGATTCTGGGCGTGGCAAGGGCTTGTTGGCCTGGGCCAGATGGAAGATCCGGGCACCCACTCGAATGGCTTCCTTGGCCATCCATCCATCTGTTTTCTCCTGAATCTTTGTCCTCTCGCAGGAATCATTGGCTATGGATGCATCTGATCCTGAAGTAACTGGACTGAGCCCTGTGAAAGCAACGTCAGACTCTCTGTCAGAGGCATCAGACTGAGGTTGCTTGTTCTGGGGGTGGTGGGCTTAGCTGCAGCGTCTTGGATTGCCACCACCCAGCCAATCCTTTTCTTTTAACTGATTTTTCTCCTCATTGATCTCTTGTATGGTCACCTGAGACCGACTCCTGGCCGTTGCTGATGAAGAATAATCTGAGAAGTATGTTGGTAGCACTGAAATGGACGACTGAGGGAAGCAAGGCATTGAACTGATACGGTCCTGACCAATCCCTGAGTAAAATTGGCCTTGGGAGGCTGGATCATGGATCGGAGTACCGGTAGAAACTGGTGTCAGTGGCGTGAGGCGGAGCCAGAAGGGTCAGCAGGTGGTTCTGCTGCTGAGATGCTTGAGATTGCTGCCACATGTGGGACATTGCTGCATCTGGGTTGAAACTTGGATACGTCCAACTATGGCAAGGCATGGGAATAATCGGAAGCTGGATTCATGTCACATCGAACTACAGTTGGTCTTCGCCGGCTACTGTTATTGCCAGTCACTGGTTTGAGGAGATTGCTTGTTGCCTTCAGGTTGTTGCAGGCTCGCAAGGGCACGAGCCACGATTGCCTGCTCTTGTTCATCGTTTGGCTCATGCTCTGATGGTGAAGAAGAGAACAGCAACCCAAGTGCGGCACTGCATTTAAGTGATAGAAAACAAAAATTATTTACAGAACTAGTTTTCAGTTATCGATCATATTGATAAGAAAAAGCAATCAATAATGCATCTGAAGTCATTATTATGGCTAAGAATTTAAAATAGTTTGATGGAGATATCTAGTCATCTATTTATTCAAATACCTTACTGAAAAATCATGACGTCTGACAAAGTTTTGTAAATAAAAACTTCAGATGCTACTAAAGTCAGATGTTTGTCACGTACGATTTAGTTAGCAGGATTATGTAATTCTTGCCAGTGAAACGGATTATTCATCTGACAAATCCATAAGAAGTCTAATTTGCAGAGTTAATACCATCCAACACTACTATGTCAAGCATATCCCGCACGGTATTAGTCAATTCATAAACCCGTGCAATTAATTTGACTACCCCAGGTGGGATTTGGGAGGTAATAACGATGCTTTCTAAGGATGTTCAAACAAGAATGACATATGGTGGGAGTGAAAGCTCGCAATAGAGAAACCCTACGACATACCTGTTTCAGTTGAAGACGTGGCTGGTATCCACCATAAGAACTGATAAGCCCATTGTTATTCAAGAAACAAGTCATCCAAAGAAGACTACTCCTGCAGTGGTTGCCAATTGTAGAAGGGCACCATATTGCTAGCATTATCTAGAGTCATGATATATGAATGGGATGGGGAAGATAAGAGAGAGAGAAATACAAGCGAAGTGACACCGCATTGAAAGCCTCACGCTGTTTGTTAATTTAGTTTCACATGCTCAGGATGAGTCTAATAAAGATCAGAAGCACAAGGTATATTTTGATCATAACAATATTCATTACAAGACTGTTCATAATGCTACCTCTCAGAACCTAGTTTCGAACTGGATATTCAAGTGGCATAGCAGGACAAAGCACATTGACAAACCTGGGAAAGTGCAATTCTGAGAACTTGAACTGTGAATTAGTTATCAACAACAGATGCTTGGCTAAAAGAATGATTTTATTTTCATGAAGATATTCACTTTCGCCCAAGAAAATTGCTGATGTTCACTAAAAGTTGCGGCATCATGAAGAACTGTTGCACTTTATTATAGTGTATTCGTCACAAGTAGGGTGGACAGCAACTCAGGTAGGTTGATTCAGGTCGAAGGCTAACCCTTTTGTAACTGAAGCTCTATATCTCTCAGAGCGATCCAGCCTAACTAGACACTCTATTGGGTTTCTACCCAAATGGACACAGGACGAAATTTCTTCAAGTAAACACAGCCAAATGCAGCATGCACGGTCAGGTCAGATTTGACTGTATCAGGGTAAGTTGAATTCGGTTGATGGCAATACCCATAAGATCAGGTCCAAGGAGATGAATTATGGTCTAATGGAACGAGATTTACAGACACAACGAGCAATGGATATAGAATGCCAGCAACTAATATAGCATATTATCTAGAAATATAATTTAATAGCCGACACACATTCTATAATACATAATATGCTATCTAGCTACGATTCGGCTTGGGTTGCAATTCAATCAGGTTCAGGATGCACATGATTTTTACCTGAAATGCACATAAACTAGTCTGAAGTTTTTAACCAAAGCCTACCTGGATTCTGAACACAATCCAACCTAGCCAAACAAGTGGGTTAAGTTAATAGTTGGCTCCCAACTCAACTTTCAGCTTTAGTAACAACTTAAAGACCTCATAAATTAGGGGGACTGACTTCTTACGGACAAGGGTGGGAGGAAATGATTAGAAAAGAAGGAAGAGGTAAGAAAACTCTACTAACCTGGGCATGTTTGCATAAGAGATAATTAGCGGTCACCCATGCAGATCTTTTTAAATGGAAATATAATCAGAGTTATTGATTCAATATCTCTCTTATATTGACCTGAGAGTGATAGGTAATATTTAAACGCATGTGGTCATGATTACTAGAAAAGTAGTTTATACTCGAAATTGGCATTTTGGACAACTGTGATTATGATGGATCCTACTTAAAATTGATAATAATTGCTCATCCCAAAGAAGAAAAATGCGTCTTTCATGCCCCCCCACCCCCCCCCACCAAAACCAAAAAAAACATCCTTCGCACTAGCACATGGAAAGCAAATGCAAGAAATCTAGTTTAAAATGAATATAGAACTGGTAGCGATTAGTGCATATCATTAAGGTAAATTACTCATAACCCCCAAACACCACCCCCCCCCCCCCCCCCCAACACACACACACACCCAAAAGAAAGGAGAAGGAAAAAAAAAAACTGTCCATATCCATAACTCAACCAACCTTGCAAATGTTTAATAACCCTTTCAAGATGGTTGTTGCATGTGGTCTCCATATCCAGCGCTAATGGATGAAGCTACCAAACTCTCTCTTTGTGAAACTAGAGAATTTAACTTGACTTATTTCTGTACAACCTTAAAATTTATGAGCCTAACTTGACATAGCACTTATGAGCATTAACCTGTTGCCTTTCTTGCATGGATTGAGAAGCAAAGACAATTATGATGGCCCAACTGACATACAATATCCAAGAACTAATGTGCTGGTTCTCCACAAATATAAACAATTTGGAGCAGTGTACTGCTTATGCAAGTCCTTGCGCAAACAACATTGTCTCAGGCCTTTGCCAAAGATGAGACAATGTAATCCCTCTGCCGACATACCTAGATTCTTCATTTTAGCAACTCAGCAAGCTTTTCATCAACATAAACTGGAAACTTTTCTGTTTCAATATGTTTTTCTACATCTCTTTATTTATTTTTAATGGAGGAAATTGATATTTTTGTGTATAAATTTCTAATAACTGACGAGTGTAAAACTAACCGACAAGCTCATTTTGCATGATATTTCTCTTATCGAGGAACATAAAAGCATTTCTTCAGTCAGGAAGCCCAATAGTTCCAAAAATCTCTTATCTATTCAAAGTGACTTTGTGTTTCTATGTTATATTCCTTACGAACTTTGATATGCCAGCCACTTAGCAGATCGTGCGAACAGTAAACTCAATTAAACAGTTGAACCTTGACTGAAGCTCAATAAGAACAAGAACGAATGATAAGTTTGTACTGGAAAGCTATTACTGTAAATAGCACCATTTTAAACAGAACTAGAGGTCTGTAATTGATTAGCTATCCAATTAGGATCATGGAATCACATCATCTAATAAGGCAAATTTGCATACTCCAATCAACTTTCAGCCAACTTTCATATTGGTATCTCCTGTCGATAATATTAAAATTCTACTTTTGGAGTTAATTCGCTGCCTCTTTGTCATAAATTTGAAGATTTGTTCCGGTTGGTTCTATTTTGTTTGCAATGTTCTTAGGAAATCTAAAACACAATCATTCAATTCTCCTCCCTAAAATATAGTAATTTGGGAAGAAAAAGGTATACTCACATTGCCTCAATGCAGACCAGGTCGCCATGGCAGCATTTTTCTGAGCTTGTTTCTTGGTCTTGGCAGGCTCTCCACCAAAGCTCATTCCCGCTAGCTCAACTGTGCATGAGAATATCGGTGTATGACCTGGTCCAGAACGAATTGTAGTATAAACAGGCAATTCAACCCACCTCTGTGAGCTGTTTTCCTGAAGTAAATTCATGTAAACACCGGTCTCATCCTGCGAGTTAATTGACAAGGACTGTTATTAGATCAGTTGTCAAAATCTTGATCAGTGTATAATATCAAGCAGAAGCTTGGTGATATTATTACTAAAAAAATCATTGTCCTTCACCATTACAAGTCAAGTTGAGCAATCACTATGGAGCCCAATGCATTTATACAAAACAGGAACTTAAAATAGGCCTCTAGAAGATGCCAAATGCAGAGTTTATTTTGTAATCTTCATTCTCAATGTCAAGGAGAAAGTAAAAGAGTTGATGCTAATTTCTCATTTAGATATGAGTTACTTTCAGCTATTATATTATTCTTCTTCATTTTTTAAACT
>JAVJIF010023142.1:0-17220 GCA_038442645.1 Agave tequilana
TGCTAGAAGAAAGTTGTAATTGCCAACTCCGACGGCTAGAAGAGAGATGTAGGAAGGCTACAAAGTGTCTGCTTCTTTTCATTTGACATGGCTTCCTTAAATCGAGAATGACATAAAATTTTCAAGCAGTATGTTCTATTTTTTTAATATCAGGTTTGGACAGATATACAAATAGTACTTTTTGAACATTGTATAAAGGCTGAGGGAGATTTCTCCAGGACAGCTATTGCTACAAGGTGCTGAGTTGAACTTATTTAGATGTTTGTTGAGAAAGTTAGACAAATATTAAATAGGAATAGTTAATGGGTGTTTGCCAGAAATAGGAATAATTCATTGAGGAGGAAGGATTCTTTAGGCTAAGTAGTAAGCTATCGATTAAGACATCTTAATAGCATTTGATTGTCTATAAATCAATTAATTTATTCCCTGCGTATAGATGTCATAGGCAAACAACGAACATGTCAATGTTGTGTAATAAACAAATTGATTGAAGTTTTATTTATGTATAAGAATCATCATATTGAATGTGGTAAGATTTGAATATTTCAACTTTTGACATTGTATAACAGAAGAAGAAAGGTGGCATGTCTTGCCTGCTTTTCGCTTATGTCACCGTTGAAAATTTTCTCATAAGAGCCCAATTATTTAGTTTGGAGATGTATTTGAGGATTAATTTGAACCTGATGCTTGTCTTGCGCTGTTTTCTCAGAAGATCATCCTGGAATTATCACTGTTTGCTTCCTTGACATCCCAGAGGGCTGCTCAGTCCTTGTCTGATTTTAAAATACCATAGTAAAACTGTGACCTTAGAAGATTGCATTAGACTTTGAAATTTGGAGAATTAGATTATTCAAGTAGATAAGTGTGGAAACAGGATGCTGCACTGTCATTTGAGTGTCTCCATAATGAATTATTGATTAACATATATCTTATAGCATTTGATTGTCTATATATCCATTAAACTTCTTCCCCTTGTCTGGATGTCGTAGGCAAATAATGAAGAGTTCCATATTGTGTAATAAACAAATTGGACCTGGTTTTATTTATACAAGAATCATCATACTGAACGTGGTAGGAATTGAATAAAAGTTTCTACTTTTGACATTGAATAACAGAGAAGAAGAAAGGTGGCATATTTGCCTCATTCTTTGCTTTTTCACTGTCGACTTTTTTCTTATTAGAACCCAATTTATTTAGTTCAGAGAAACTTGAGGATTGATGTAAACCTGATTCTTTGTCCTCACACTGTTTTCGCTCAGTATCATCTTAGAATTGTCGCTGCGTGCTTCGTTGACATTCTTAAGCGAATGCTTAGTCTTGATTCAATGCTAGAATACCAGAGCAAGCATATGAACTTAAATGATTGTATTAGTCTTTCAGTATTAGAGAATTATATTATTCAAGTATCTCCTTTATGCTGAATTTTGGAAATATGTGCGCTTTATACCTTTAGGTACCGAATAAGGTACTTGTACTTTCATAGTCTGTATTCATGCAGTACTTAGTTTTGAGAGAGATCGTTTATACGCAAAATTTGAATATGCCATGTATGTACTGTTGAACTTTTTAGATATTTAATAGCTATGTCATGGATTTGATTGTGGTTTGGATACCTACTGCTGGACTAAGCAATGGGGAGGGTGAATGAATGAAGAAGAAGAAAGAGATGTCTTTGACATTGATTTCTAGAAAAAGAGACCTCAAAAGTCTTTTTGACAATGGATTCTCCAATTTGTCACTATATTATAAGAGGAGTATAGTTTTAACCTTTTAACTGAAGCAACTAAAGAAGAGTCAGAAAGCACAGTCAGTAGTGCATACAGCATTAGCATTTGCCTGGTCCCAGGTGTGCCCCCTAGTTGAAAGATGGAGAGATGCCATCCTACTAAAAAATACACAAAGGGAGAGTGTTGGTGGAATTCAAAGTATATTGATTACAATTACACAAGTGGTTGGATTTTTTGGCCTTTGCAATTAGAGAGAGAGAGAGAGAGAGAGAGAGAGAGAGAGAGGGGAGAGAGAGGAGAGAGAGAGAGAGAGTTCAAAGTAGATTGATTACACAAGTGATTGGATTTTTTTTGCTTTTGCAATGGGGGGAGAGAGAATTCAAAGTAGATTGGTTACATAAGTGGTGGTTTGTTTTGGCTTTTACTATTAGAGGGGGGATTCAAAGTAGATTGATTACACAAGTGGTTGGATTTTTTGGCTTTTGCAATTAGAGAGAGAGAGAGAGAGAGAGAGGAGAGAGAGAGAGAGAGAGAGAGAGAGCTTATTTGTATTGAAAATTCCCATTGCCCATTCATCAATTTGGAATTTGGAGCTATTTTTTATTAAACTATGTATCAAGATTATATATATATATATATATACTATTATGAATTATTGCTTTGCCAAAAATGTAACTTAGAAATTCTTGTTTGTTAACCTATACATGATTTCTTTAGTTTCACCGGGTCCAACTTTGCTAGGTTGGCTGATTTGTCTTGCTTAATTGGTAGTTGTCACCAGTTCGCTAATGTCACATTTGTCCTGCTTATTTGGTTTGACATATCAACTGTTGGCGCTTGATTTTGATTAGCGAAATTTTTGAGGGGAAAAAGCAAGTTGTTGGCTTGAGGGTAAAATTGTTTGAACTGCTCAAAGTTCATAAAGCATATTTAATTGCATGCAGTTCTAATTATTGTAGTTGAAGATAATACTCGATATGACTCTAATTTCATTATAGTATTTTTTTTTTTTAAACTTGTTTTACATGAGAAGGCTTGATACTGATTTGTTTGTGAGAGAATGTAAGTGCAGATCTCTCTGTACACGGAGAGAAGCAAATTTTTGTGCTAAATTTTAAGAGGCAAATTGAGGAGGCATAGGCGGTTACAGTAGCACGTAAACTACCAGACTCGACTGTTTGTAGCATACTAGGGCTAATTTGCTGTGATTCGTGTGTACACACAACAGGCGTTTGCACTTTAGTGGATTATAATAATGCAATTCTCTTAAACAATAAATTAAGAACTTGCTTATAGTTGAATACTATAAATGTGTTGCTCAATCAAATGCCTAAATTTAGATGAAACTAGAGGCTAAGAGATCTAGATGCCCAGCCCAGTCAAATGCCTAAATTTAGAATTGGTCTCTTATCCGCAGTCACTTCACTCGTCATTGACAACAAGAATAACCCTTTTTTAATAGCTCTGATAAATTAAATGGATGCCGGGAAGCGTCTCACATCACTCTTTCTGCTTGGAAACATCTGTGGTGCATCAAAATGCAGGTGTTTGCACCAAACGCGCTGGTGATTGTTTCTTGTTGTAAAGCGAATGCAATGAAAAAAACCTGAAAATAACAAGTAATGAGAGAGTTCACTTATTGACATTTCGTGCTCATTTTGACAATTTCTGTTTTGTTATTCCCTTCATCCGGTAACCACAGGATGATTCCATTCTCTCATGAGTAATTGATCTTTTTGATATCTTTCATTCTCCGTGGCAAGGAAGAGAAAATGCATCGAGTCGTTGAATTGAAGTCAGATTAAGAGAGAGCGTGGCTCAGAAAAAAAAAGGTAACTTTTCTTACTCTTCTCCTGTTGAATTGAAGCTTCTCACTATTTTCTATCCACTTTATCGATGGAAGAGAACTATCAGATGATTCAAATTAGACAGAAAGGCGCAAGGGTCTATAATTTCTCAAGTATCTAGTTCAGATTGTCATTTAGCTCCAATTTAAGTGGGTCCGCATGCAATAAAAGAAATTTGATTTGCCTCCTACGCTGACCTTGCCCCTTCGACAGGTAAGGAAATTATGTGATGGCCAACTCTGTTGAAACTTAGCAATTAGAACAAAACCTAGGTGTTTCTAGATATAACCACATAATTTAACACCCACTGCATCATTTCAACTGGCAGTCAAGAAAAACACCGACCTTGATACCTCTCTGTGGTTGGCGACATTGAGAAAAAATGGAAAGCAAAGTGATGACGTACGTGGGTGGCAACTCCCGGTGATGGAATGACCCAGGTCAAGGGGTTTTATTTTCATTTTTTATTGTATTTATATATGAATACTATATGTATTTTTGGCCAAGGTGCAAAAGTCTTGGCAGCCACATGTTGGTGGATGGCCGGTGGTGTGATCCTTTTAACATGCCAAGGTCTCTGTTTAGGTGTGCTTGAGCCCCACACCAACTTTGACTGATTGACCAACACCTCATTGCATATGGGGAAGAGAGAGTGAGAGGTTGAAAGAGATCTTTTTGTGAGTGAGTGAGGTTTTTGCACCTTTGAGAGAGAGAGACTCACACTCACGCTCACACTATAATACAAGGGCAAGATATTTTTCTTCCAACAAGAAACAACTAACTAAACCCTTTTTCACGTGACATAGGTACAATGGTAAGCCAAGAGTTGGGTTCAAAAGGCTGGCAAATTAATAGGAGAACGCTACCTTGTCTATATTTTGCATTGAACAGTATAATGTGTCAATTTGGACTGTTTGTTACTTTATCGACGGCTAAGATTCAACTGATGTTTCTATTTTTGTGTTCGTGTTGTCTCCTACTCGGCAAATAGTTATAATAACGCACTGAATTGTCTAATGTAGAATGCACAAGTGAAAAGATTGTATGCTTGATTATAATGAAGTACAGTCGTGTACTACTTTGTGAATCAGATTCTATTTTTGTGCTTGGCTGAATTTTTTTACCGTCCATGACACGCACACATTTGTTGTCCAATGCAAAGACGCAGATGAAAAGATCTAGCTCTAACTCTTGACTAATTCCAACAATTATATAATTTCCAGGTCCATTCTTTCTCTCACTGGATGTTAGAAACCTTGAAATCCTGCAGAGACTTCATCCAATAAAAATCGATTGAGTTTTCTTTGCATTATAGACTTTTTAATGTATTTTTACCACTCGTTTGCCATGCATGGTTAATAGGGAACTATTCTCCTGAATTCATTAAAAAGAAAACATAAGTTTGTACTTTTAGTGAGTGAGTTCATTTTGGCCCCACCTCCATGGTTATAGGAAATTGTTTGTATTTTTCAGCCACAAATTAATGAAACTATCTTGAATAATTGATTCTTTTCTCTACCTATTAATAATTTGGGCCACCTCCATTATTATGTAAACTTGTAGTGTTATACAAAAAAAAAAAAAAAAAAAAGAGTCAGACCTACTTCTTTATATCCTTTTTAGTAGGATGGATTTGGTGTGAAAATTGGGAAGGTTAAGGACTTGTTTGTTTTGCAGAAAAAGCCCACTCAGAAACACTGTGTTGTGGGGGCCTGGGACCTTTTCTGCGTTTGTGTTGTTTGGTTGCGTTTATTAAAATGCTAATGTGGCACTTAATTTTTCTCTCTGGTTTCCATCCCTCAATTGTGAGAAACCAAGGTAAAATTGACACATTCTGCATGTTAAACCAATTTCTGGTTAGGGTTACTCTCCCTCTTGCTTTCTTCCCGCGGTGGCGCTGTGAAATCTAACCCTCATCTCAGACAATTTCCTCTAAAAAATTTTATTTTTCATACAAAAGGGTGGCTTGTAAGACCTGATCTGAGTCATTACTATTCCTTTGTGAAAGTACACCTCGAGGGGGGGTTGAATAGGTGTAATGCTAATATAATGTCAATTAATGTGAAAATGCAACAATTATAAAATGAATGATGCAAACGGTCAACTCAAATTCAGAAGTGAAGCCAGATTCCCTATGAGAGGCTCTATAACTTCTCTTTTATATACCTCTAGACAATTAGTTGAGAAGCTCAATTGTCTTCTTGATAGAGAAAGTGAAAACCGCCAAGTATAGATGATGCTAGTAATGAATAGCAAGTGCAAATGAAAGTAAAACACAAGTGTAAGGATTAGTAAGTAGAGTAGAGCAAGCTTTCTCGCAAACACAAAAAATTGTTTCGAGGTTCAATCACAAAACTATACTTCGCCGCTTTCACCGTGTGAAGGATTTTCACTATCCACTAAGGATCTTTCTACAAGGAAATATAATGGTCTACATAAGACCGAATTGCACAACTCCAATTCTCAATCCTCTACATAAGAGGTAGCACAAAGCCAATGCGGTTTACAAGCTCTTGGTGATCACAAAAACTACAAACATTCTCTTTTACAACTTCCTATAGTATATAATGAGAAGTGAGGTTTAAGATGTTTGTGAGAGAGAAAATTCAGTTGAAATGAATGAATTTAAGACCTGAAAACTTGTAGAAATTGGTTTGAAAATGAGAGCACTTAAAACAAGAAAATTAGAAAACTTTCATTTGAAGAAACTTGATTTTTCAAAATATTTCCCAAAATCAAAAGATTTCTCTATCTTTAATTCTCTCCAAATGAACTATATATATAGGCAAGTGATAAATATCATTAGAGGGTCTATCAGAGTATTAGGAGGGTGATTAAATCCAAAAAGAGCAAATATATCCGCACGAGAATAAGTTAAAAATCTTAAATTTTAAATACTAGCCGTTACTGTAGTTCTGACAGAGCATCGATCGACTGTCCGGTCGACCGATAGTTTAAAAATTTGAGCTATTTGATGGAGTTCGGTTGACTGCCCGATCGAACGATCTCAATAGAGACCAAGGGTCAACAAAACTCTGCTAGTCGGTCAACCGCACGGGCGACCGATAGGTTTATCGGTCGACAAACGTGCACAACGTGCACAATCTGACGGCCAAAAATGGCCACGAGGTTTCAGATATATTTTGAAATCAAGCTCATTTTTAAATATTTTTGTATTAGTTTGAAAAATAATTTGGCAATACATAGGCTATGGGATACTTGACAAAAATGGGGTAGATAAATTTAAAAAATATAGGACATGTATCAAACACCTAACCTTGTAGAATACCAAAACGGGAAAAACTAGATGTGAAAACTTGTATTTTGTGTGTGACTTCTTGAGCATCAATTCTACATTCCATACTTTAAGCATTCTATTTTCTTACATATGTTCTATGTGTCTTCAAGTAATTTCAAGAGGGCTTCTTCAAATATAAATCTTGATTGTCCAAACTCGATCCCTTTTCTTGAGTGATCTTGAGACAAGAGTACCTTCCTTTTGAGAAAGAACATACCAAAATGTTTTTTGAACCTGAAATACTTAAAACGCTTAAACTTGATTAGTATCGAATAACTTCATGTGGTTTGTACTCATCAAAACAAAACTGAAGAGTGTAGCCTTGAGTGGCCAACAATCTCTCTCTTTTTGATGATGACAAAACACATGAGTTACATAAACAATTAGAGAAAGCTTGAAAAGCTCCCCCTAAAATGATGCTTATCTATCAAGTTTCATCATACATGACTAATGATATAAGAATGTCAAAACAAGTTGTATATAGGTATAGATATGAAATATAGAATACTATACATAAACGAACCAACCAACCTCCATCTATACCTCCAACCACCAAATAATAAGTATGCAACAAAAAAAATAAAGCATACAAAAATGAAATAGAGGTAATAGCTAAATCATAAATTTAGCTAAATTATAAATTGCTAAATCTCATAAATCTCTCATAAATCTTTAAATTCAAAATAACTCATAAAATCCTTCCCTCCTTTTTTCATATATCAAAAGGGATACAAAAACCAATGGAAAGTAATCTATCAATTTGAAATATAAACGAAATAAACAAAAATACCAATGAAAAAAATAAACAAGAATCATGAATCCATAATGCAAACATTTAATTCACCACAAATGAAAGAAAATCAACTAAAATCAAGTGGTTTAGTAAAGATGTCTGTGAATTGAAAATTGGTAGAAACATAATCAATCTCAATATTTTCTTTCTCATAATGATCTCTAAGAAAGTGATATCTAATCTCTATGTGCTTGTTCTTACTATGCTGATTTGTATTTTGGTCATATGAATGGTACTAGTATTGTTGCAAAATATTTTAATATAGTCAAAATGTAAATCATAATCAAGGAGAGTATATTTCATCCAAAAACTTGTGCATAACAAGCCCTGGTTGCAACAAATTTCGCCACGGTAGTTGAGAGGGTTACGAAATTTTTTTTCTTGGAAGACCACGAGACGAGACAATTTTCTAGAAATTGACAAGTTCAACTAGTGCTCTTCCTATTCACTCTACAACCGGCATAGTCGTCATCTGAATAACTCATCATTGAAAATTGTCCGATTTTCGGATACCACAAGCCCATTCTAATAGTGTCCTTAAGATATCTAATAATACATTTTACGGTAATCAACTGAGACTCTTTAGGACAAGATCGAAATCTAGCACATAAACACGCACTAAACATAATTCCGGCTTATTAGCTGTCAAGTAAAGCAAACTACCAATCATGTTATGATAGAGTTAAATGTCAATGTTTTTACTTTATTCATTCTTGTCAAGTTTAGTTGTGGTAGCCATGGGAGTCTTGCTAATTTTCGTATTTTCAAGCCCAAATTTCTTGATAAGCTCTCTTGTATACTTGACTTGATTGATGAAGATCTCATCACCCGTTTACTTGATTTGCAGCTCAAGAAAATAGTTGAGCTCTCCCATCATACTTAGCTCAAACTCTTTCTTCATGCATGATTCAATATCCTTATAAAGCTTTTCATTAGTAGATCTAAAAATGATATCAACATATATTTGCACTATGAAGACATCATTATCTACATGCTTGTAAATAAGGTAGTGTCAATTTTGCCTTTAACAAATCTATTTAAAATAAGAAAATTACTCAACTTTCATACCAAGCTCTTGGAGCTTGTTTTAAACCATATAAAGCTTTTTCAAATTTAAAAATAAAATCTGGATGTGTAGGATCAACAAACCCGGGAGGTTGTTCAACATACACCTCCTCCTCAATGAAACTATTCAAAAATGCGCTTTTAACATCCATTTGAAAAAGTTTAAAATCTTTGAATGAAGCAAAAGCAAGTGTCAATTGTATGGTTTCAAGCCGTGCTACGAGTGCAAAGATTTCCTCAAAATTGATTCTTTCGATTTGGGTGTAACCTTGAGTCACTAATCTAACTTTATTCCTAATAACATTTTCTGACACATCCAACTTATTCCCAAGATCCATTTAGTATCAATAGTTGTTTATCGTAAAGCCTAGGAACAAGATGCCAAATTTTAATGCGCTCAAATTGATTAACCTCTTCTTACATGGTAAACAACCAATATGAGTCGCCCTCGACTTCGAGAATGTTCTTGGGCTCAATATGCGAGATGAATGCAAAATGATAACATAAATCATGAAGTTTGGAACGAGTAGCTACCCCTTTGGATACATCTCCATGATGAGATCCTTGGGATGGTTTGTAGCATATTTCCAATCCTTTGAAAGTGGCTGAGTTGGCTCCACTTCAATTTATTGATCTTTGCCATTAGTGTCATCCTTTTTTTGTCTTCCTCCTCTTGAGCCGGTAAGTTTTTCATGAAAATCTTTTCTAAGTTTTCACCTAAAAAATCAATTTTTACATCATTCTTCACAAGAGTATTAGATTCCTCAAACTTCACATGTATAGACTCTTCAATAGTCTAAGTTGACTTATTGAGGACCCTATAAGTTTTACTAGTGATAGAATAACTAACAAAAATAGCTTCAAAAGGTTTTGGGTCAAATTTACTTAAGTTACCTTTGGTGTTCAAAATAAAATATTTGCAACCAAAAACTTTAAAATAGGAAACATTTGGTTTTCTCAAATAGTAAATCTTAAAGGGAGTTTTATTTCAATTTTTTCAAAAATAAATTCGATTCCCAATGTAACATGAAGTGTATACGGCCTCGGCTCATAGATATTGAGGGAGTCTGTATTCACTAATCATTGTCCTAGCCATTTTTGAAGAGTACGATTCTTTCTTTCAACGGCTCTTTTTTTGTGTGAAGTTTTAGGACAAGATAATTTATGTTTAATTCTATTTTCTTCATAATAAGTGATAAAGGAATGGTTGATGTACTCACAACGTCTATCACTTCTTATGCGTAAATCAAAAATCTTTTTCTTTTTCAACTCTTTTTCTAAAGACACGAAAATGTGAAAAAGCTTCATCTTTATGTTCTAAAAAGAAAACCCATGTAAATGGTGGAAAATCATCAACTAAAATAAAAACAAAACGGTTACCACTAAGACTTTTGGTTTTAGTTGGACCAAACAAATCCATATGTATTAATTCTAGAGGTCTAGATGTCATGATATCCTTGATTGAATTTGAAAGAAGATTGATTTGTTTTTCAAGTTGGCACACATCACAAATGCGGTCCTTTTCAAATTTCAAATTAGGAATACTTTTTACTGATTCCTTAGAATTAATTTGGGATAGATGGTCAAGCGAAATATGACCTAGTCTCCTATGTTATAATCAAGAATCTTCATTAAAAGCATTTAAACAAGTGGTATTGCATTTAATTGAGCATGTCAATCATATAAACATTGTTTTCACAAAACTAGAAAGAAGACAAGTATTTGACTTCTTGTCTAAAACATCACAAGTAGAGTCATCAAAAATAACTCTTAAGCCTTTGTCACATAGACTAATGCTTAATAGATTATGTTTAAGTTCATTTATCAAAATAACATCTTCAATCAAAGGAGATGAGTCAATCTTGATATTATCTATACTAACATTTTACCCTTTGAATCATCCCTAAAGGTGACGGTGCCACCTTCATGATAGCTGATAGGGTTGCAAAGTTATTGATATCCCAAGTCATGTGCCTTGAGCAACCGCTATCAAGTTACCACTGCTCCCTACGTCTTGGAACCTTGGTACGTACCTTTATCATGTAAAGTAGAAGTTAATTTTGGTACCCAAACTTTCTTGGGTCTTAAATGTTAGTTTTTCAAACACAGACATGGCTATTAGATGCATTCAATTTATCATAATAAAACTTAGCCCAATGACCTTGGCGGCCACAATAGGTACATGTATACACCTTGGCATATGAAAATGCATGATGTGTGTGGGCATGTGAGCATGCACATGAGTGGCATGATGAGCATGTGATTGTGCTTGTGTGTGAGCATGATTGTGAGAGTGTGTAATATGATGAGTGTGTGGTTTCCTATGAGTTTGCCTCTTTGGGAACATGGATTTTAATCTATTTTGTCAAATTCACACTTTTTCAAAATATTGCTGAAAGTGTTGATTTTATTTTTCAAAGTAAAAAATCTCATTTTCATCAATGATAGAAAATTTAGATTTGCAAGAGATTTTGTGTGCATCAAAATTTTTTTGTGCCTTTTCAAGAGTGGAAGACAAAATTTCTTTTTCTTTAGAAATGACAACTAATTTATTTTGAAGAAGTTTATTTTTCTTTTCATTTTCAAATACTTTTTTTTATGAAACTCATATTTGTTGGAAAGTTTTTCAAAAGCTTCACCCAATTCATCTAAGGACAATTCACAATCATCAAGATAAGATTCAGATGTTACCTTGGGTGTGTTCTCATTTGTCATGAAACACACATTAGCCGTGTCCATCTCTTCTTTATAGTCGATCTGCAAATCTCATGTTACTTTCAAGGCCTTCTTTTAATAGGGTTTCTTGGAGGTAGTGAGTTTGCTCTTTGTATCCAGGCAATCGGTAATGAGATGTCTGGGCTTTCGACAATTGTAGCAAACTTTCTTCTTCTCCTCCTTTCCTTGTTATCTTCTCCTATTGTTGAATTTGGCTTTATTGTACATTCTTCTAATATTCTTCATAAGAAGAGAAAAATCTTCATCATCTTCTTGGTCATCATCTTCATCATTAGAGATGGTAGGAGTGGATTTGAAAGCAAAAGTCTTCTTCTTTTGGGGTGCTTTCTCCTCTATAGCCTTTCTTTCTATCTCATGGTTTTTAGATTCCCAATGAGACCAATGAGCTTCATCTCCTCTTTGTCATTAAGCTCCTTTAAAGTTGTAGACTTGACCTTGCAAGATGGTAGAAGTGCACGATGTTGGCCCAAAGGCCTTTCACCTTAATTTTGATTATGACTAATTTATGATGTTATAGTACTAATGATCTTGTATTTACTAAGTTTCAGATATGTCAAGATCATAGTTGTGTTTAGCTTCAATAAAGGATTCGAAGTCAAGATTCGAAGTTAGCACGTGTCGATTCAAGAGCTCGCACATCAAGATCGCATCAAGTACTCGAGATGGAGTCAAACTCTTTGGATCGTGTTTGGATCTAGTCGTCTTGGAGAAGAAGATCGACAAGAAGATTTTGGTCTAGATTTGTTTAGTTGTTTAGTTTAGATCTTGTGTAAGGAAAGTATAGTTTTGAATTGCTCAAGTATTCACACACACACACACCCACACATGTTTATTTATCACTTTCATGATAAATAGTTTTTGTTTTTGGTTTAACCGTTTCATTTTAAAAGTTTACGCTTACATGATTTATATCTACATAGAATGAGTTTTATGGTTTACACATGTGTGGGATTCTATCTACACATATTAGAGCTTTATTGTTTATAGAAACTTATTTCTATGTGTTTTGGTTTATCATGTATACGGTTTTGAGTTTCAGTTTATCAAGTATACATATATTGTTTTCATGAATAGTTTTCATCAAAACAAGTTTTCATGGTTTATATGTATATTGGATTTCATCCATATACATTGATGGTTCAATATGCTTAGAAAAACTTATTTAGATGTATCTAGCTCATGTGTTTAAGTTTTGTTTTTTTCAAAACTTATCTTGAAATTTATTGTCAAAAACAAGTTTATCATTGACTATGTGTATTGGATTCTATCCATGCACATCTTGCTTCAAAGTGTTTCAATAACTTGTTTTTAATTTATACAAGTTTTAGAAAAAAATTAGTTTTCTATTTGGAAGTTTGGTTTTCAGAAAATACGATTTTTGATTTTTGCCTAAATTTTATACCTCAAAATAGTTTAATTGTTTGTAATATGTGTTGATTTTTGATCACACATATTTGGAATTCAAAGTATTTATATAAACTTATTTTTGTGAAATTAATGAGAATTTATTGGAATTTTTATGAGTTTATGAAGTTGATTTTTGAACCCTCAAATGTCGGTGTTTAGGCTGCTTGCGGTCGACCGAAGCCTGGCTCGATTGATCGGGCGATCGACTGATGTGCACAGATACGTGCATATGCCCAGAGCTTTAGCTTGGTCGACTCACCGATAGACCGTAGTAAGGATCTGTCGACCGACTAGCTCGACCCAACTTTATGTTAGGGGCCGGTCGATTGACCATAGAGAGACAACCTCTGTGGTTTGGGGGTGGTCGACCGTGACTATTGGCCACTCGACCGCCCTCGATCGACCGGGTAGTCGACTGACAGGTAGTTTGGCCTGGTTCTGAGCCCCAACGACTAGTTTTTTATAGATGCTATAAAAAGGGGTTTTTGGGGCTGGTTTTCACAATGATTTTCTAATAAAAATTTTATCAGTTTCCTAGTGCTTTCTTGCCCATCTTCTAAAGAGTTTTAAAAACAAGTTTTTGAGCTTCAAATCTATATCTTTATTTAGTTTCAAAGTTTGGAAAATCAAAGAAAATCAAGTTTTGAAAATTTTAGTTTTGCTCTTCAATTTTTTCATCTATTAAGAAGTTTTTCCCAATGTTTTCTTTGTGTTCTTTTCTAAAAACTTTGTTACTCACATACTTGAGCTATTCATTCAAAATCTATCCTCTAGGAACTTATATTGCGAGAGGTATTATGTTTGTGATCTTTTAAGATCACCAAGTATTGTTTGTGATTTTTGTGGTCACTAAGTTGTATTTCTTTCTTTACTTTGTGCTTGGCTTTTTGCTTTCCCTCTTGTGTAGATGTGTAAGAGTTGGAGTTGTGTACTCTGTCTTGTAATCGTTGTAATTCCTCGGTGGAGTCCCTTTGTGGAAGATCCTATCGTGGATAGTGAAAATCCTTTTGTGTGAAGGCGGGGGCGTAGAGCAGTGGCTCGAACCTCAAAACATATCCTCATGTTTGCGATTGGCTATCTTCCTCTATCTCTCAACTCTCTCTTATAACTTGCATTGTCATTATTGCTCATATATATACATGCTTGATCTTGTTTGTGTGCTCACACTAGTATTCAACTAAGAGAGCTATTGAAGCACCTCAAGTCTTAGTTTAGAGGAATCGTGAGGAGAAGTTCTAAAGCCATTTATGGGAAATTCGGCTTCACTCTTAGTTATACATTATGTGTTAGTGTAAAAGTTATAATTTCACATTATCTGTCACTAGATTAATATTACATCTATTCACCCTCCCTCTAGGTGTTTTTTCTATTGGTATTAGAGCCGGCGCTCCTGATATCGATTTAACCACCTAGGAGTGATCCTCATATTGCTAATCTAGTTATTTCTTTGCACATATTTGTTTACACTCATGGATTATCTTGCATCACTCATGTTTGATGCTTCCAACATTGACATGTGAAAATTTAAGATGAGTGCTTACCTAAAAGCCCCAAGATTGCATGTTTATCTTACCACTGCCAAGAAATTATATGTTGGTAATGACAAGTATTTAGAGGCTAATACACAAGCATTGCATGAACTTAAACAAACACTTAGTAAATAATATTTATGATGGTTTCTCATTGTGGTTCCGTTTTTGTAGTGTAGAACACATTGACCTCTCTCAAGGAGCAAGCTTCAAATAATTTGGAGAGAGAATCTATTGGAGATGAGTCCGAGCAAGCGTGCTACATGGTCCAAGGGAATGACTCCCTTGGGTAAATTCAGATTCTCATCTAGATGATTGTGCTAGTACTTTCAATGATGAACACGATAGTATATATGCACATATGTTAAATGTAGAGCTTTTTGAGTTTTGTGAAAACTTACTTTCGAAGTACAAAGCTTTGAAAAATAAAAGTTTTGATTTGAAGAAGGAAAATAAGATGTTGTTTTCAAAGCTCGATTTGGTTTTGAAAGAGAAGGTTGAGGTTTCAAATGAAAGGGATTTGCTGAAAACTCAACTTGACCTTATTTTAAATAAAAATGAATTTTGAAAACAAAAAAGATTTGGATGATGTTTTGAAGAAAAATGAGGTTTTGTCTTCAAAACTTTTTTTTTTAAAAGAAAATGATTCTTTGAAAAACAAAATTATTTTGATTTCTAAAGAATTGTAATGTGTTTCTTTAGAAAATGTTTCTTTGAAAATTTTGCCTCCCATTCTTGTCATGCTTCCATTGATTTATCTCATAGTGATAAAAATTAGTTTCACATGATAGTTCTTCATCTGCTTCTATTTTTGAAAATAATATCGTGTTTTGAAGAAGTGTGTTGATTATTTGGGCTCCACTTTGAACCAATGTGCCATTAACCACAAGAGGTTGGAAACCATATTTCGTAAGAATCATGGTCCACATTTGTATGCACACCCTCTACGGTATAAACATGCTCATCATGTTCACACACATGACTCCTTGTACGCTAGAGTGTACACTTGTACACATTGTGGTCGTAAAAGCCACCTTATAAATTTTTGTTATGATAGACTAAATGCTTTAAATTTTGTAAGTATAAATGTGTGGGTTAGGAGAGCTACTAACCCTGGAGGATTCAAGAAAGTTTGGGTACCAAAAATCACTCTTATTTCCTTTGATGTAGGTGTGAGCTCTCACAAGATGTGAGATACTTGGTGCCTTGGTGGTGAATGCGTTTGAGCTGAAATGAACACAACATTCGATGCATCGCTATCAAAGAAGTTTTGGTGGGTGGACCATCAAGGTTTTGGAGATATAGAGACTAGTTCGTCGGTTTGATAACTATCTATATTTTTTTATATCATATTTATGTTTATATGCCTATTTGATTGAATATTTTTAGCATATTATTTTTCATTCTCATTAGGATTAAATGCAATGATTTTTAGACTTGTGATATACATATATAGTATTTGAGATATACCCATATTTATATGGACTTATATCTTTGTGTTCTCACTATATTTTAGCTATTGTGTATATCTTAGTTCTAATAATACTAGCATTTATACTAATAATTTTACAATTATGTTTTGGTGTTTTTTATACCTCATATTTTGATTACATATTAGATGCAATTTTCATTAAATCTCGTGATTATACTTATACAACTAGTGAGTTACACTTGATTCTTATGTTTAGATACTTCATTGTTCTTGTGTACTCATTAAATGTAATTGTATGACCTAATTTTCATGATTCTTGTATTTATACTTGTATTCCTTATTTGTTTTTATTTCACACCCTTGATATATTTCGTGTTTATAAAAAAGGATTTCATATTTGTTTCTGATGAAATCGAGCTTCATTACTTTATCTCCATGTATATATTTCTTACATGATTTTTGTGTACTCAATATCCTTTATTTACTCATGATTTTAAATTCATGAGCATCTATATACTTTATAGATTTTTAAGTGTCAATTATTGTGTATTTAGCTTGTTCCTTGGATATGTATATGTTTTGTTCCTTACTTGAAGAATTTCGTACTAGTTTTCAAAATTACTTTTAAACTAGTCTTTATTCTTTAATTGGTAGAGTTTTCAATCTATACTATATTATTTTCAAAACGTTATTTTTGAAAACTTCTACCCTTCAAGGGCGGTTGGTTGGGGTGACTATACCTTGTATACTCTTATTGTATATCTTTTTAAACATGTGCATGATAGGGTGGTGTTATGAGTTGTGGATGTTATGAGTTATAGATGATTCTTAATGATATTTTCATTTTTATATGCTCATGTTTTTTTATATATGTATGCATCATGTCTCAATTGGTATCATATTTCAATTGGTATTTAAATTGATCATACATACATATCTATGATTTCTTGTGCTAAATTGAAAATATTTATGCATATATATTTTATAGCACAAATTGTTTTATGCTAAGCTTGATTTAGTTCTAAATATTAATTGGTATCTTTTACAATTTTATGCATTATTTTTGTTGATATTTCAAAAAGAGGGAGAAAAAAATCTGGATTTTATTTTCAATCGGTATCTTAATCCCACTCTTTTTGAGAAAAATATTTTGTTTTAGAAAATACTTATATTTTTCATATTGGTATCAATTGTTTATAATTGGTATCAATATTGCAAAATGGTTTAGAATTAAAAAAAATTGATATCATGGATTATTTATCTTCAATTGGTATAGTTTTTATTTGATATCCATGTTGAATTTTCAATTGGTATATTTTTTTGGTATCAAAATTTCTTTCAATTGGTCTTTGCCCTTTTGTTGATGATTGACAAAAAAAGGGAGAA
>JAVJIF010023144.1:0-40850 GCA_038442645.1 Agave tequilana
TCTTTGGGAGATTGGTTTTGATCTTGATTTCAATATCTATTTGGTGTTTTCCCAAGTATTTTCTTTGTTATTTTCTTTCCAAACACTTTATTTTTCTCACACTTGAGCTATCATATCTAATCCTATATCTATGATCTTGTTTTTGTGAGGAATATTATTTGTGGTCTATTGTGATCACCAAGTGTTGTTTGTAGTCTATTGTGATCACTAAGATTGTAATCTCTTCTTTGCTTTGAGTTTGTGTTCATCCTTCTAGTATAGAGGTGATTGTGATTTGATTTGTGCCTATCCCTTTTTGTGTAGAGATGATTGAGTTTAGCTTTGTGCCTATTCCTCTTGTGTAGAGGTGATTGTGGTTAAGTTTTGGTTGTGTCATTCTGTGTTGTGGTAGGTGATTGTGTTTTGGCTTTGTGCCTTATCTCTCTTATGTAGAGGAGATTGTGCTTTGGCTTTGTGCCTATCCCTCTTGTGTAGAGGTGACTTGTATTTGAGAGAGGAGTAGTGTACTCTAAGTGTAAAGTTTGTAATTTCTTAGTGAAGGTCCATTTGTGGAAGGTCCTGTGTGGACATATAGTGGAATCCATCTGAATGAAGGCGGGGACGTGAGCAGTGGCTCGAACCTCGAAACATATCTTGTTGTTTGCGTTTGATTCACTATTTCTAAACTCTATCTCTCTTATATCTTGCATTACTTTATATTGCACATATTCATTTGTTAGATATACTTTGTGTGTGTCATACTTGTGTTGAATCAAGAGAGCTTCCATAACACCTCAACTCTTAATCTAGAGGAATCTCGAGGAGATAGTCTAAAGCCCTTCACCGGGAATTCGGCTACACTATTTGGTTACACATAATGTTTTGCATTTGAGTTTTAATTCCGTATCATTTTGTCATTAAATTAGCTACTACACCTATTCACCCCCCCACCCCCTCTAGGTGATTTCATTGCCATAATTCCGCACACATCGATCACGATTTGGGGCGTGTACAACAGTTGGTGACCGATTGTTGGTGTCACAATTGGTATTATGCTGTCGTGTCATAACAGCTAGAAGAGTAAATAGAGACTTTATAAATACACTAATAAAGATTTATTATATTAGATATATTCCTTTATTTAAGCAAGTCAACATGTAATTAGTAGAGTAAGAAACTTTTGTCTTCATCACAATAGTTTAGATACGTGGGTAAGAAATTCATACTCTACTCTACTTATTTAGTACTTATTTAGATAGACAGGTAAAAGCTCTTAATATTACCTTAACGAACAGAATAAAAGGGTCGGATAAATAGATTATTTATCCATTGGTCACCCAACTATGATGAAAATCAACTAATCACTTTTGGGCCAAACAAATGAGGTCCTGCACCCACCAAGCTTGTTTTTCTTTGCTATATATCCACCTGCAAGCATGTCATCTCCCAAAAATCAAACCAGCACTAGTGGCATGCATGATTTGTTCCCCCTGGATTGACCTGCAGCTAACACATAATAATTGGAGAATCTTAAGCGACAATAACCTTTCACCATTGTTTTTATTTTTTTTTATATAATTTTGCTGGGGAAATCTAAATCTCACATCTTCAAATCTGACGAAGTGAGATTTCTACTGTGACTCCTCCTTCTTTGACTTTATTCCGTGCTATCTCATGAAGGGAGAGAGCCAGAGAGTGTCGGGAGAGAGCACTGTCCCCCTCTCCCAGCAGCCCTCCCCACTTCCTTCTTCCCACTTCCTCCTATCTCCTCTCTTCCCTCTCCTCTTTTATCTTCCATTTTTTTTTTTTTGCGCTATCAGGGAAACTGTCAAGCAATAATTTAGTAAATAAGTAGAGCCCCTTTCTCTAAACAAAACAGAGCTTTACCGTATTTGCACCGTACGTGGACCGTAGGCAGCCGTATCGTAGCCGTAGGTTCTCTCTCGTCGGGGGAGAGAGAGTAGTTCCCCGACGAACACCACGCGCTCTCTCTCTCTCTCTCTCTCTCCCCGTCTCTCTCGCTCCTGCTTTCTCTTCGCTTCCTCCCTTTTTTCCCCTTTCAAAAACCCTAGAAATAAAACCCCTAAAACCCTAGAAATTCATTTCTCCTTCATTCCTAATTTTTATATATTATTATTGTTCAATTCCTTCTCTTCTCAAATTCCTAGGTTTTTGACCTCTCTCTGTGTAGCTCCCGTGCCTAATATGCCCGCTTGGGGCTGATTCGCCTCTAAAATCCCCGAATTAGCCAGGCGAATTCCTCGAAAGTTCTCTCTTGGTGTTCTCCAAGTTGTGGATTTGATTAAATTTTGAATGATCAAGGTGTTTGTTTCGCTTGCTTGTGAACTAGGGCATCATTGGACAGGGGCGAAGTCGCATTTTTATCCTTTTCGAACCTGTATCGATTTAGATATTTATTAATTGAGCCCTTAAATTCTAGGGCTTCATTGTTTTTCTATCACTTCTTTACGTTTTGTAGCGTTTAGTGTCTCTTTGTGCCCCTGGCTCTGTTCAATTGCAGAGTGACCTAAATTTGGGAAGTTTTTGTATGTTTTGGGTTTCAATTGATTTGAATAGGGTTCTCCAGTGTGGTGAAGTGCGCAAGTATTGAATTTGACTGAGACATGAGAAGATATGAGCAGGCTGTCATTCAGACCACGCCCTCTTGATATTCACAAGAAGCTCCCTATTGTCAAATCTATAAAGGAATTTGAGGATGATGAGACGCCCCACGGCGGCTGCTTCCACCCGCAACTCTCATTTGCTTCGGCTTGGTGCTGAGGCTGACAATGAGGTAATGCCAATTTGAAACTGATGAACTTAGTAGATATTCAGCTGGAATTCAGTTTGGAATTTGGTTACTGCTGTTTCTTTCTTTCTTTTTTTCCCTTTATGCAAATGATGTGAACCCCTTGAGATACTCTATATTTGACAAGTCATTATGGTTCAAATGGTTGAGCTCTTCTTGTGACGTGGGAATTTTTAGATACTGCATGCAATTGAAAAACCATTGTACTGAGTCTTAAATGGAGTATCTTACTAGTAACCATTGTCTTGTTGCTACTTCCTTTGTCTTTGTGGTATACCAAATTGCTAACAAGTAATGCAAACCTTTATTATGTTCTCTTCGGTGCATCTTTGAGAAAATGTAATAATGTTTTGATGTTGAGCCCAGTGTTTTAAATGTCGGATATCAGGGAATGTCGGATGTCGTAATCGAATGTCGGATTTCGGATTTCGGAGATATTTCGGGGCCATTTAGTAAATTTCGGACGTCATGACGGATAACAAATATATATCCTAGATGTCTTAAAAAAATGTAATTTAAAAATTCTTATCAATATAATACATACACAACTTATGCAAACTACATAAACATGTATAGGATATGTATAATTAACTTAAACATTTTGCATATATTCACTATCCATTGTTAAAATTTCAAAATTGCTCTAACTTTCAAAACCAATCAACATATTGAATTTTTCCCAAAAGTCGGCCGACATTTCGGGAAAATGTCGGCCGATATATCGGATTTTTTCAGAAATGTCGCCGACATTTTTTAAAACGCCATTTCAAATGCGGGTGGGGATGTCGTGGCAGTGAAGGCGTGAAAACGAAATGTCGGCCGACATTTCGGAAATGTCGGCGACATTTAAAAAACACTGTTTGAGCCTTCATGACATGGGTACTTCTCAACTTGTAAACAATTGAGTAATCATGCTTTTGAAATGCTTAGTAGTGGTTTAGAAAAATTGGATCTATTGTTATTTTTTTAGTTGAATTCTGACGTGTCACCTGCGTTGTATCTTATGATTCTAATCACTTGTGACTTCTATATCTGATTAACATATGTGGGTTTTTGTTAAGAGGAAATTCTTACTCCCTTGTAAAAAAATGTCAATGATAGTTGTGCTCTAGATCTAATTGTGATTGTTTAGGGAGTGTCATTATAGAAGGTTCTTAGGCGGTGTGAAAAAAAGAAGAAGACTGTCTTAGTGAATCTGGAAAAACACTGGACCAAGTAGTGACTGCTGATTGCTTGAAAGATTGCTAGAATACCTTCTTCATCTAACATGATTATAACCATGCACAAGTACTAGCCCCCCCACCCCCCCCCCACCCCCCCACCCCCCCACCCCAATTTTTATAGTGATTGTGCATCTGACAACAAATCAGAGAGTGTATAATTTGGCATGATCATGAAAGTTATTGTTCTCTTTTTTCTACCTTCTACAGATATCTGATTAGAGTAACTGGTATCATGATCTTTATTTTTTGAAAAGCATATGTTCACCAACTAACTAAGTTTCCATTTTCATTTTTGATGAATTAGTTCTCACTGCAAAGTCTAATGGCATACATGTTAGTTGTGTTTTCAACTAGATTGGTGTTTTGCATTGTTGATGCACTCCTTTTGCCTTACCATTCAATTGTTTGGATGAGTATTGTTTTTATTGACTAGGTGGCTGTTTCTGTTTTCTTTTATGCATCCATTACAACCCAAGGTAAAGGAAAACTACATGGATGGGGAGGGAAAGGCTGAATTGGACAAGCTTTTAGCTGAGCAAGTCTCATACTATCGTGCTCCATTTGCTGTTATGCTTGTTTCTTTATGCATGTTATACTTGGTAAAGTATTGTAGAGTGGTTGCTCTAAAGATTTGAATGTGATTGATGCTAACAATGACTAATGCCTGGCCGGTTGTCTTATAGGTGCATCATCACCCTAACAAGAAAAGTACATCAGAAATACCTACTCCACAGTATAATGTTGTGGTTACATATGAAAGAGATTATACCTGCACCTTTTCACAGCCTACGTCATATTTACGTGGCAGAGGAGGTAGGTTATTGACATACTTCTGATGAGTTTCTTGTCAGACTGTGTAAATTTATTAATCTTGTCTTATATTATATTCTTTTACTGTGCAGCCAGGTCTGAGATTGGGGAGTTTGTTGAGTATGATCTTGACAATGAGGACGATGATTGGCTTCAAGAGTTCAACAATGAGAAGATGATTCTTTCACCTGAAAAGTAAAAACCTGAACTCTTCATTTTAATAGACTGCTATTTCTACTATTGCATGCCTCCTCACCAGCATGACGGCATTAAGATGTCCAAGTATTCAAATATTTACTTCGTCAAAGTGAAATTTGCATATGTAGCCTTCTGACAGTTCATAATGTTAGGAATAGTATATTTTTATCTAATAGTGGAAGTAATGTGAAGAGGGAGATTTTGGAGGACTTGAGATTAGCAGTTTTGAACAGAACTTATTTACTTACCTTGTAATCTTTATGAACTCACACAATATTATTCTTCTCCAATTTGTTATAGATGTTGTTGGTTAAAAAAATTCTGTTGGCTGACAGGAGTTGGGGGTTGGTGCTTTAGGTACCTGGACCTTCCTATAAAGATCTATAGAAGCTAAAGTTTCCTTCATGTAAAGAGCTAATTGTTAAGATGAAACTTTGAACAGTTTTATAGGTAATTTTGATGGTGAGATAGTTGGGTTTTATGATATTGAAAAGATTATGCTAAATCATCTGCTACACTGGTAAGCTATGCACATAAAAGTGCGAAAGGAGGGAACCAAAGAATTCTACAGAGGTATTCATTTGGTATGTTGAGTTAGACGTAGCCGAGAAGTTTCATGGGCAGGAGATTTAATAGCTATTAGTAAAGTGCTATAGACAAAACGTAGGACAGAACCAATGAGAAGTGATAGGGATTTGCCTTGCGCCCCCCCCCCCCCCCCCCCCCCCCCCCCCCCAAACCAACCAACACAAAAAATAAAAAAGGAAAAAAAACCCACCCCCTCCAAACCCCTTGTGGGAAAAAAGATCCAATGGAACCTGAAAAGAAAAAGGAAATAAGAAAATTGTTTTTCAGACTGTTAAGCAACAGATACGGGATTCCAATTCATCTTTCTCCTTGTTCTTGAAAACAAGTCCATCACAATAGTATACAAAAATTGTTTTAAATCGCATATGTAAATGCTAACTTTCCTCAAATTTTCCTATCCTCAGTTATAAATCTACTCCAGAAAAGTGATTCTACTTTCAATCCATATAATGTTGTCCCCACCCCCCCAACCACCACCACAAAAAAAAAAAAAAAAAAAAGAAAAAAAGGTTCAAAGATCACATTTTATGACTAAGCCTCCGACATTACTTTCGAACAGGTCATGATCTTTTTCTATGATAATTGACGATGGTGTAGGCCTGAATTTTGTACAACATCTGTAAGGTCTCTTAATCATTTATATTGTACTGTTACGATACAATCGTGCTTCATAGAGAAGCATGGATCTCCTCACGGATCTCTTCACATCTTTAACTTTAGTTTTGTTTATTAATTAAAAGGAAAGCTGGTGTAAGTTGAGGGATGAAGAAAAGACTAAGATTTGACATTGGCCTCTGGTCAATGACTCACACAGGTACTATGGTCACAGTGCGGAGTTTATGTCCGCTAGGAGAAGATTCCATGAAGTGCTAATTCCTTTGATGTTGTTAACACATGAAGGAAGCACGAGTATTAATTGATAGACTTTGGTTTATTGTCTCAATCTTCCCTTTTCCGTTGGCCTTTTGACCATAGTGGTTATGTTAATATCTCATTGGCTGAGTTGGAAACATTGAAATACAATTATATCTTCTTTTATGCCTACACATTGGCATTTTTACACACTAGGGATAGTAATTTTTGTATATGAAGTTTTGACATCTCATTACAGCAATGCGATACCATTGGAACTAGAATAGATAATTGTTGATGGAATTTAGTATTACATCTCCATTAGCTTTGCAGTCTATTTCTAGAATATGTACAATAACATTACTTTGTCTAACTTTATTATTACATTTCTCTACCAACATATAAATCTCAAACTGGTGAAAGAAACATTCTCATATCATGTCTCAGTTTTTTTTCTTTCTCTTTTTGAATTAAGTAATGCAACAAATATTCTGAATATATCTTATTGGTGTATGCCCATTTTCTTCGTGCTAATTGGACATTCACCTATAATTTAAAATCCAGGTTTGAGGCTCTTCTTTTTAAGCTGGAGGTTTTGGATCATAAAACTCGAGAAAGGGCAGGAGTTGTAGCCCCTACTTTTGGTTCTCCTGTGCCTGTTTTTTTACAGCTTGATGCTGCAGCTGAGGTATTATTTGAGTTGTTTACTATGTGCTGGTTGTAATTTTCATTTAATTTTATATATTTTTGTTATGTATTTTGCATTGTTGTGTAACTTGTGTTGACTAATACAAATAGAAATTAACTATCATTTATCTATCTGCACCAATTTGACTCTTGGGCAGGATCTAAGGTATAATAGTAGTGCAACTTTACTTGCGCTAGATTCTGTTTGATTTCTGATTGATCTTTCCAACACTGGTACCTTGCATTAACTTCTAGCAGCCATGACCATAACTGAAGAATTTTTAGTTGATTTGTTTTAGATTAATCTCACATGTATTCTAGACTCTGCTATATTTACTTTGAAATTTTTTAATACTTTTGCGATCATTGACTAGAATATCCTGTACCTGTGTCTTAAGAGAGTTAGTAATCATGCAATTTTTTTTTAAAATAAAATGAAAAGAAGGACTTTAAGTATGGCCTCTGCTATGCATCCTCGACCCTCTCTCTGTTCATACCTTGTTTGTCAGCTCCTCTTGTAATCCCAGGGCACTTGATGCATAGCCCTTTCATCAGATTTGTTCTCTTCCCCATAAATTTATTTGACTTAATAATTTTATTGCCTCTTACTTGTCTGTTAACATGAACCTTTTCGAATTGCACATAGATGCAGGAAAGTAAAGCCTAACAGGTTATTTTAGCTGCAGATCTCTCTCTCTCTCTCTCTCTCTCTCTCTCATTTGCCTGACTTAGATATTTGTTATTGATTTTCATTATTTGAACCATCTTGATTTTGTAATTCTATACTAAATATTTAATTCAATCACCTTTATAATTTTATAAGCTGTCATGTGGCAGGCCTTGCAAGCACAACAATCTGTAGGATTTGCGGTTTTCCACTCTGTTTATAATTACTGGAAAGTGAAGGTATGTTTCATTCTAAACTAAGAGTAAAATAACTTTTTAAGTAAAACACGATGCATTTTTGTTTCTTTATGGAGCGATCTTCTTATGAACCATATAATACTTATTTTCAACTGTAGTAAAAAGTGTGCATCTTATTCAATGATCATAGTTTACTGATTTTGCTAAATATCATTGTCTCTGTTGTAGCATAATATCTTATTCATGATTTGTTATCTTTTATCAGCGAGAACAGTGGCAAAAACCAATCCTGCGGCGGTTGCAGGTCAGTTTGTTCACATTGCTGGAATTAGAACTGCTTAATTGGTTTGTTCTTATATCTTCTTTTGGTCATTTCCATGTTTATTTGTTTTAATAATTATGTGTACGATTGTTAAAATGTTGGAGATCTTGTTGTATGTAAAACAAGAGTACCCATCTTTCTTTTACATGGGATGAGAGACTACATTGAGATTTCTGTTACATAAGTTGCAAAAGGGCTTATGTGGTGAGAGCAATTGACTAGAGATCAATAAGTCACTTGTTCAAGCCTGTTGGGACCTATTTAGATAAGATTATTATCTTACTTTTCATAGGGGAAAAAAGAGAGTTGTGGAGGTTATATGATCATGTTGATGAAATTATATATTACTTCCGTTAGTTCTTAAGTTTATATGTCTATCTAACATGTTCAATTTTTTACATTCACACATTGGCAATACTTCCTGCTATTGAGAATGTGATTTCTGTTTGGTTCAATATTGACTGAAGTATCATTGCTAGGGTAATGATCTTGAATTACTTTTTCTTCTTGAAAAGGAAATGGAGAGCATAAAGATAACAATATTGACAAGTTGAACATCTACTGACTTATTTGCCTTGAAAGTTGGTTAATGTTAGCACATAGATGAAACTAAAATCTTTTGTAAGGAACTGGCGGAACTTGAACATGAATTAGAAAATTATGTTGTTCTTCGTATCAATTTTGGATCTTGCATTTGCATATATTGCTAAAGCAGTTAACTTGTATTTCTCGATAAAATATATCAGAACATTGGACACCACATATCTCTTGATTGCATGTATACCCCATTGATCAGTGTTAACTGATGCATGTGATATTACTTGTAGACAATTCTGATCTTTATTAGTGATTGTTGAAATGTTTATTTTGGCCTGCAGTAACTTTTTCTCTCTCTTTTTTATGTCGGTACTTATTCTGCGGATATTTAGCGTCTGATCCATCCGTGTGCTGCTAAATTAGGTTGCCTGAAACTTTTCTCCATTCGTCTTATTTTCACTTTATTAGTGTTTGGGCTTCACTGCCAGCAAGAGATGGAAATAAAGGCATCAGAAAGCATTGAAACATAGCAATGTTTTTGAGAACATTCTGCATTATTGTTTAGAATTGCCTTGAATGAACAGGGATCTATTGATATGAAACTAAATTGGAATTCACTTTTTAATTGTATCACACTTCTCCACAATCACGATCCTCTAAATATACTGCCTTGCCTACTAGATGTTTTGGCTAATCACATCTCATCCCTTCATTGGCAACTATTGCAACGTCAATTGCTCCAACTTCTTCTACTCTACTCTGTTATTATTCTTATATTGAGTCTGCACAACTGATACAAAGCTGTACACTGGATTCTAATTTTACTTTCAATTATAAACTTGCCATTCTTAGTTTGATTTTTGTTTTCAAAATTCATTTCTTCATGATTTCGGCTGATCTTACCTATGTTAAAAGGCTTCCTTCACTAGAATTGGAAACCATGTTATCCCTTCTTTAGTGTATGAACTATACTACCATAAAATTCTTTTGTTATATATATAATATTATGCATTTTGTTTTTTTGTAATTTAACTTCATTTTCTTTATTATGCTTGCTTTGCTATTTTCAGAAATAAACTTTAGCACAAATGGGGAGGTTAACTGTAACAGTAGTCAATTACTTTTGTCAGCTATCATTTGTGAACTTTATGACCATCATCTCTCTTGTTTGTGCTATATTACATGTCTGCTATATATTGGTTTGATTTGTTTCTTTCCTCAGAGAATCATGTGTGTATTCTTTATTTTACTCTTTGAGAAGATTGTTGATGATCAACTCATCCCAAGAATTTTGTTGCAGCCCCCTCCACCAGTAAATGATACAAATCCTTATAATGTATTCAGACCAAGGGAGAAAGCTCACCGTCTTCACACTAGAAGGGTGGGTGCAACCTCATATGTCCAGTGATTTTCCATGTTCAAATTTTCTTCCTAGTGTTAATATTATATGTGAATAAATACGTTAAGCGGTAGTTTTCTATTGTCATTGATGAGTATTCTGTTATCTCAGATGCAAAGGCGGGATAATAACGTTCAGTCCTTCGAAAAACTTCGCCAGGTAGGCCCCTATCTCCTCCCTTTGTCACACTGATCATTAACAAGAATGCTTACATTTGAACTTGAAGCCAAGCAATGGATTGTTTATTCAGAAGGTGATAGGTTTTATTGGAAGTATTAGCTAATTGCTGTAGCCCTAACACTGCATTACTGGTTCCATTGATCCACTAAGTGAATTCCTTTGTGATGGTGCATCCATATGTGAACTCCTCATTGGGAAAGGAAGAGCTTGCAATAACTAACTATTTGGACATATTGTGTGTATTGCATCTTAGTTTATCAGGACAGTAGAATCAAGAAAGAACGCGGCAACAAATTCTTGCTTGTTCATTATGGCTAAATTAACTGATTTGAAGGTCATACAACGAATATTGATCATCCTTTTAATAAGAGGATTTCCAGTCAGTTTATGCTGCCTAAACTGCAATCATACCTTAAGACTTGTACTTAACAATTCAAATAAAGCGTTACCTTGTTAGGGTAAGAAATAGGACTGCTGTAAGATGACCTTTGGATTTGAACATGGGCTATAAGATATTCCAATCAAATTATTTGTAAAGAGTCGTATATGATTACTCTTGGGACCATTTGAATTCAGTGAACAATAAACAGACTTCACAAATATAAGGGACTCCAATCAAATTGTTATTGTTGGATTTGTTCCATTGGGGTTCTTTCCACCATATGATGTTTGACCTTTATCATAATTTAAGACTGCAGTAAACTTGCAATCCTATTTTTGAATGAGGTGGTATACATGCAAAATGCGTTTGTTGATATGCATTTCAATATATGTGAAGAACACATCTCATTTATTATCCTCCATACTAGGTAGTCTTCTTATTAGCTGATAGGTCACATGGCATGATCAATCTGTGAAGTCTCATGGAAATATCTTTGTCCGTTATGATATCTGGGTGAAACATTTATAGTCGTATCTTCAACATTTGCTTCATATTTCACATTCTAATAAAACCGCTTTCCTACATATAATAGAAATTTGAGAATTCTCCATCATTCGTATAACACGCTTAATTTTCACACACCAGCTGCAGTCTGGGAGGGAACTTTAGAGCCGTTATAATATGATACATAACTCAGGTAAGTAAGAATATACAACAGGAAATAAATCAGCAAGGGTAGAACCTGAAGTGGGAAATAAATACATGACATATATATGAAGAGTCTCATAAAAAAACTCAAGCTAAGTCTAAAATATGTACAACATTTACTCAGGCACTCTCGGCCTCAAAATAAAGTATCGCCTTATACAATACCAAAATGGATACATGTACACAAAAAGGAGAAACCATATAGTGGAGTACTCTATCTATAAGATGTAACGACGACTACTCGAGTCCCCGTCACTCAGCGCCTCTCCGGACAAGCTGCGAACCTCCTGAAATGTTATAATCCACGGGCGTTAGAACGCCAGCAAGTTTACCTCTAATGATTATCTACCGACCATGATCATGAGACTGACTCAGTGCTAGGTCGAGGAGGTAGCTTAATGAGGTCTGTATATATATATATATATATATATATATATATATATATATATATATATATATATATATATATATATATATATATATATATATATATATATAGAGAGAGAGAGAGAGAGAGAGAGAGAGAGAGACTTGTGTAGTTTTGGAAGGATTCGATAGTTCTGAAAGGATTTGAGCTCGAATCCTTCCCACTTAAATACCAACATCCGACATTCAAATACAAGATCCACTTCGTTAAAGTTGATTTATATTATTTAAAGTAACTAAAAATAAAAAAATCAAGTAGTTTGAATAATTTTTGCCCGTCTATCAAGTGGCGCAAAATGGACAGCCGAAAGTAGTGAGTTAGTTAGATCTTTATCTTTAGACGTACAAATTCTCGATCCGGCCATTTGGTCATGATCTAAACATTTAAAAACCCCTCCAAATCAATTTTTGTTAGGTTTCAACTCAAATAATAGTTCAACATGTATTAATTTTAATCAAAATAAAAACCTTCAACATAACAATTTCATTTTTATTCCTTAATTTCTTAAAAATATCATTTTTATGGGTCTATTTCATTCTATATTAGCATGGGGTACATTTACAGCTCAAATAAGTTATTTATATTAATCCTAGCAGAACTTTAAGCATAGAAATCAATTATAAGCCAAGGTTCTATCATTGGTACAAATTCTAAACATCAAAATTATGGTGAGAAAGCAACCAAGAGAGGGAAACTTGCCTTGCTAGGCAAAGGAGATGATGGTTCAGAGGTGGGGATAGGGAGTTCCTCCTTGCTGATCTTCTCTCCAAGGGAAGAAAACCCAAGCTTAACCTTGAAATCTCCTTCAAAATTTACTCTCTCTATAGCTATTCTCTCTTTCTCTCTCTAGAGTGGACCTGTCAAGTGAGGAAGAATGAAAAGTAGAAGTTAGGGTGTCTCCACTGAAAAACATGAGTGAAAACAGCCCACACCCATATATATATACATATATATATATACACACACATATATACATATATATATATATGTATGTATGTATGTATGTATACATATATACATACATATATACATATATACATATATATAGGATAGAGTGAGTGGAATTGGGCTCCAACCAGAACACAGTTCTGCAGCGCAGATTAGTTGACTAATAAGAGGGATTAGTCGATTAATAGTTCATAGGCCGGTTGGATTAGTCGACTAGTAAACTAGAGTAGTTGATTAGTCCCTCAAAAGAAACTAAAAATCTGTTTTTTAGCACATAGAGTGACTTTAAACCAATTTTTGGCACATTAAGCAATCAAATCACAAAAAGGTCATAAAAGAGAATTTGTAGCCCTTGAAGTTAGCTTTCATATGCAATTTGAATCATAACAAATAAAGATCGGATTAAAAAGTTATGATCAATATACTAGACTGGTGTCAGCACATAATTGCTACAGGTCAGAAGTCCAGTCGACTTATACTTATTTATAAGTCGACTAATACCCGGACCGGTTGACTTATAGACCATATAAGTCGACTAATCAGTCAAAACAAAAACATGTACACACATTTATTCAACAGTCTAGTCGACTTATAGTTTTTATAAGTCGACTTATACACCCGGATTCAGTTAATGCACAACTTTATCAAAATTGAAAACTTGATACTTTAATCCATTCTAATAGCTATGTTTTCAAGATTTGAAATATAGATAACTTTTCAAATAGCCAAAAACTTGGTCATATATCAACATGCATAAAAATATGTAAATTAGTTTAAATTTTTTTTTTCAGGTGTTTTAATCTACGAGAAACTTTGACCACCTAATCTTGCATCCGTATTCCACTAAAATTAGCGTCTTGGGAAGTTTTGAAAGAAAACTGCTGGTCTAGAGTTAAAATATGCTCTAGACCAATTCTTACTTTTGTTCCAACATATTTTTAGTAAATTGCTTGTCATGCCTAAGCATGCTCTGATACTTTTCTTATGTTTAACTTAGTTGCTTGTCATTTATCCAGTGTCCCTGGTTTGCACTTTTGGTTCCATTTATGCATTTGCATTGATTGATTGCGTAATTTTCTTATATTATGATTATATCTTAATCAAGGTGGTTCGTTTGTGTCTGCATGCAATTATGATTCACCTTGCAATATGCAAGAATATAAGATACCTTAATATAATTACAAATAAACCATGGCATTTATAAATTTAGATAACAACATGCACAAACATGCGGCGAATGGTTTAATTTTTCATGTGACGCCCATAAGTTCAGTAGAGACACAAGAATATGAAAGTAGTATAATATACCTTGTTATCATCCTTTTTCTATATTCTAATCCTGCCGAGGGAAACATTGGAATATGGTTCTCATTTATGAGGTCTAAACCATATAGCCACTAGTCAAATCTTTTTTTCTTTCTGATCAGTCTTTCTTTCCCAATCTTTCTTTTATTCAGAAAAATGATGCAAGCTTGAGAACTTTCTTATTTCCTTATTTTTACAGGTTAATTTTTTTTTTTCCTTCAAAAGTTAGGTAGGTCCTTCACACACTCTCTCTTAGGGGAGATAGTTTCTCTAGTAATGTCGGTGACATGATTTGAACTTGTGACACCTCACTGTCCCAAGTCATATGTCTTGTTAACTCTCCTCTGTAATGTCCTTCTTTAACAGTATGTAATTAAATGTAGCGTAGCCTTTTATTGAGATGAAGGTACACTGATTAAGACTAAATCTAACCCCATTCATTTTTCGTCAGGCTGTCTTAGGGTGCATAGAAATTGTTGGAAAAAAATTTAAAATAAATTAAAATGGAAAGTAAAAAATAAGAAGGAAGGACAGTAGGTTGCTTTTCTTGTTTGGAACCTTGGAAAACTGGAAAAGAAATCTAAAACAAAATTAAAAAAATAAAATAAAACTTGGGGTTGAAGCTCTAAGTTGATCTGAAGATATTCAAGAAAGATCTGGTGAGGTTCAATGAAGATCTGGAAAGGCTTGAATAAGATAATTTTAGCGTCAAACTGAATCCAAGAGAAGTTTCAGTGTTTCCATACACTCCCTCACTTCCTAGGTTAAAGGAAAAAAAATGTAGAAGTTCTTTGTGTTAAAACTAACTCTCTCTCTCTCTCTCGATTCGTGTCTTCCTTATTTTCCAAAGGAACCGAATGACGTAAAGGAATAACAAACTTTCATTTTGTAACACTCTGCCATGAAAGAATATTTTGTGGAATTAAGAGTTTTTACCACATTTCATTTTGACAATGATGCAAGGAACTGAAAGTGCCCACAGTTAGTTAAATATTGTGCACATCCATGTAGTTGTCTCTGTGTTCATTTTCTGTTCTCAATTGCCATTATATTTACTCTAAACCATGTCTGTCATTAAGACCTCGTTTGGGAACAAGGTTTAGTTTCCCAAACTGAGGTTTGAGAGAGTTTGGGGCCCAAAGCAAGGTTACTGAAATTGGGCCTTGTTTGGAACCAAAATGGACTATGGGAAACCGGGGTTACAAGGCCTCCAAATCTTATGAAATTGGGGTTATTGAAACTCAGAAACTGGGTTTTGTATGGGTACAAACCTCAGTTTCAATTTAACATAAATGAAACCCCAGTTTGGGAAAAACTGTTGCCAAACTAGGCCTAAAGAGTCGTGTAATTGTGTAAAGCATCTCATTGTAACCAATTTTAATATTTGATTTAAACTGGTTCTAACTTAGTGTTATAACAGTGAAACAGTTGCGTTACTGGACTGGACCTTTAGGGTACAATACTTATATTTATTCAGAAGTACGCAATCAAGCCTCGGTCAGCACCGCCTTTTATGTCTAATTCTGTATAGGCAATTGCTTTGTAAACCTAGTTTTCCCTTCATTATCTATGTGGCCCTTGCAGTTCATCGAAGGTCACTTATTGTTTGTTTTTTATGGAGAACAACATCCTGTCATAGGTGGAATTGCATGTAGCTCATGGTTGTATGCAAGTAATTTGGCGTGCCCCCACCAGATGTCTTCCTAGCTTGAAGTTGTCTGCAGTGTTTAAGATGGTGTACCATTGTGCTGCCTAATCAGGCAAGCCGTAGCCTCACGGATTTTCTATTTTATCTTAAAATTTATAAAATTTTAAAATATATAAAAAAGTTTAAAATTATAAAAATTAAAAGATAAAGTTTTAGTAGATGCAAGTGTAGATAACTTCTCTAGGAAATTCAAGGTTTATTTGGAAGTTAAAGTTTTTCTTTTAAGTTCTAGGGCTTTGAATTTGGTCTAACCACAGCATTGACTTTTAAAAAGAAAGCCAATTTTTGGCTGTTTATAAAGCACCGCCTCAGGTGAAAGACACAACAAGTGAAGCATGAAGCATAGGCTTCCCGTACCTCATGTGCGGAAAGGCGCACCCATAGTCCTGAACTCCTTAAATGGACACCACAATGTGTTTTTCCATCAAAACACCTTGAGGTGCTCCTCATTTCCACTTTTTTAAACACTAGCTGTTTGTGTTATTAGTCATTCGTTGGAATTGTAAGACTTTGACTTCCCACTTTGATTCTTGCAGCTTGGTTTTATTGTTGTTGATGTTAAAAGAATGCTTCGGGAAAAAAAAATGTGATACTCCTCTGCAAAATTGTGATATAAATTTGCATTGCTAGTCATTTTCTCTTAATAAATGATCATTACATGTTGCTGGTCTTTCAGGAAATTCATTGAATTTATCACATTGAGTGATGATAGTAATTCTCTTTCATTTTTTTAAATATCATTTCTTCAGGTCAGGCGTAACCTGGACCAGGCCAAAATAATACTGGAGGCTTTGATTAAGGTTTTTCAATTGTTATGAATAAGTTTCTTTTAAAGTAAACCATGAAAAAGCTATTAGCCTATTACATATGTGGCACCAAACCATATTAGTTACGACAAATATGATTTGCAGAGGGAAGAAAAGAAGCGAGAGGCCATGAAAAACGAGGTCAGCCTTCAACGAATTCAAGTCAAGTATAAGGTATACAATATAATGTTGTATTCCTCTTGGCTTCTTTTATTTATTACCTTGTCTAGGATCATGTTGTATGATTATCTCTCATCTAATCTCACGGCTTAATGACTTAAAAGTTTAGCAGATGGCATAATGACTTAAAAATTGTCTTACAGAATGAAGCACAGCTTGTTGAAGACGGACTGGCATTAGAAGGTTTTCCTTCAAATTCATGTAAACATGGCTCAAGTGGTGATGATCTTACAGACTCAGATGATGCCATAGATGGTTATCGGCATGCAAGCTCCGCTGCAACACAAAGACCACCATTAATGGACTCCAAATTGGTAGCGGTCCCCACCACAGGATGCGTGAAGCGAGACCTGAAACAGAGAAGATTGCCACATAGACGGCCTTGCAGAAGGGTATGCTTAGCTTACTGACATTATTATTTATCTCTAATATACATATTACTTGTCTGGACCAAGTCTCCTTGGTCCTGATGGAAGATCCAGTGACAAAGGCTTGCACCAAAACCTCAAGAGTCAGGGCAAAATCCTGGCCTATATAATGAAAAGCTTCTGACATTTTTTATATTAAATTTAGCTTATTAAATGTATCATCTTTCATCTTTACCAGTTGTCACTCGTACGCCATGGTTAGTATGATATTTTCCTTTACTTAATTATTTTTTAAATATTTTTACACGTACTACTTACTTCCATATAGCTTGCTTAATCACTTTATGGTGGTCATAATAGCTTGTAGGGGTAAATTCCCAGCAGGAATTTATCTACACTTCAAATCTTAACCTGAATGTAAGAGAGAGAATCACAAAATTAACGCAAAGACACAGGTTTTACGTGGAAACCCAGTTTGGTGGAGGAGAGGAGAATTCACTATTTTCCAATGATTATAGTGGATTCCACAGAGGTAAAAACTCTGTTTGTGTAGCTAAAAATATAAAATCCATCTGACTCTTTTTTGTCCACCCCCTTTTCAATGGGTGTCCTGGTGTATTTATATTTGGAGAATCTTCATTGAGAGTGCGGGTCATGAGGAATTCAATAACCGCATGATCTGTACGTTGCGATTTCTTCATAACGGCCCGAGTTATGCCCATGATTGAGGTAGTGATTCCTGCTATCTTATATAACAGTCTGCACTGAAGTAGTTGTTGCAACGTTTGAAACGTGGAATGCGCTGGCAGCATATCTGACTCTATGGCAGTAGGCGGATATCACGGGAGTTGTTTGCTGAGGTTGTCTTGATTAAGTCGGGAGAACTGATTTCGGAAGGATGAACACCCTCGGGACAATCAATTCCCTTGGGAGAAGGGAATGGTCTCGGGAGTGTTCTGGATGCTGCTCTTCGAAGAATCACTCGGATGATTTTCCTTTCGAGTGCCTTCGGGAGATTCTGATGAAGAAAGACATGTATCTTGATCTTGGCGTGGGTCAGGATTTGACCACTACATATGCTCCCTCCGCTTCCTCTTTCTCTAGGCTCCGAGGGAAAGAGTGGAGCGGAATGAGTATATTCTGGCTTGGAAAGTTGAGGCATCACTTGTAATCTACAGGGTTTTGGTCAATGCTTCTTAGCATACTGAGCCCTCTTTGAAAACTGCTGAAGACATCTAGATAATCAATGGCCCAAATCTTGACTTCATGATGGAAGAGATCGTGTGACAGGATTGAATCGGATCTGGTTTGATTTGACATGCTGAAAAATCAGGGATCAACCATCTTTTTGGATGTGGTGGCAGTTTCGAGTTAGAGACGGTTCAACTTCTGCATCTATAAATAGAGAGGGTTTTGGGAATAGGAATCTCATCTTCAAATACTCTCTCCCCCTGACATTTCTTGTTCTGGTAGATTGAGTTGCTGTTCGTTCTTCGCCCGATGGAAGAAAGAAATGGAGATGATGCTGATGATGAACACAATGGTTGCGTCGCATCAGCCCCTTTGTCATGTAATTTCAGTTCTTGTGATGACCTGGTCACAAAATTTCGGTACTCGTGACAAGGTCCCACCGCCAGGGTAGATAGATTGGGCTCAAGATCTGGCCTTATTTACTCGAACATCTCTTCCCTTGGTGGTGGGTATGGCTGGAGCGAGGTCTTGTTGGATGGCAACGGTGATGGAAGGCTGGTCCCATTGCCGTTCTCTGTGTCTTGGAGTTTTCGCTTCGGTCTGGGTCCTGTGTTTCTTGCACTGGAAGTCTCTTTCCTTAATGCGAGTGAAGCACTGGTGGTGACCTGGGGTGATGAGGTGTCCCTGCTCTTGACGCTTTTGGTCATTTGTTCTAGATGGAGGGCGTGTGATGTGATATCATCACGTTCTTGCATATCCTTGAGAGATCTGGTTGTCTTGGAGACGTGTTTCGCTCGTGGAGAAAGAGGCGAATTTTCACTTAGGAACCTCCTGTTTTTGTGCAGGAATCTCCCTAGGCTTCCCTCCGTAGCTTTGGAAGAAGTGTGAATAATAAGATCGCGTTTGCGTGAAGCGTCCCCTGACTGGTGGATCTTTGTTTGCTTCAGCATTAGGATCTTGGCGAGTCTGAGTTGGAATTGAATCATCTATTTTTTTTAAAAAGCAAACACAAATATGTTAGACATCGTGTCACTCTTATAAGATGTAATCGAGTATGTAATTGAAAGGATGCAGTCGGGAAAATTTAGCAATGAAAGCAATTTTGGAATGGAAATGGAAACGTCTGTTTCGATCTTGCCTGATTTGCCTTGTTTGTTTTGTTTGGAAGTGTATGTATGCTCAAGAGATCGATTTCGATTTCCGAGATGTTTAAGGATTGACTTCGTGTATTTTCCGAGTGGTGATTTGTCCCACATCGGTTCCTGTATGTCTCGTCTCCAAGTGGGAGAAATCCCAGGCAATGTTCAAAATAACGATAACGTAACGATAACGTTTTTTTGTTATGTTAAGATAGTTTATAACGTAACGCATAACGTAGGTTACGTGATTTAATATTTATCTAATAAAATAAATATATATACTATATTTAAGAATTTTAATAAATAAAAAATAATTTTAAAAAAATCTAAAAAAATCAAAACAAATATATAACATATTTATCAAGTCTCACAACAAATTTTAGGAAGTATCGCAATAATTTTTCACATTCACAAATTATAACAAGTTCACAAACATAACAAATTTCAAAAGAAATTCGCAAATATAAGTCATAGTCATACAAAACAAAGTAGTCATAATATCCTGAAATAATATCATTCCCTAATCTCATCTACTATGACTAAATCCTCCTCCTCTAAGATGTACTCAGCATCCTCAGGATCGATATCGTCCCTGGTCTCATCCACATCATCAATGACAGGTCCTTTCTCTTTGTCCATAGAAGAACAACTATCTACCCTTTGTCTATTTTCTTTGGACTCACTATCAACCCAATGCTAGTGCCTTCATTACCAAGTGCGGTGACATCTAAAAAATTTATGTCCTCGTCTTTCCTTGCCTCATCTTCTTCCCTTACTTCATCTAGCCATGCAATATCATCCATAAGACAAGACTCTTCAGTCTCTACAAGCCACTCATCATCGCTAGCAGGCTCCTCTATCAAAATCGGATTAATATGCAATCGCCTCCTACGAATATTCCTCTCTCGAAACTTGATATTATACATAACATAAACGAGGGATTGCAGACGTAATTGCTCCAAGCGACATCTTTTCTTTGAATGTACCTTCAACAAACAAATTTATTATTAAAATTAAGTCATTGCTTATTTATTATAAAGAAACTTAAACTTATAAGTTGTAGGTTTTAACTTTTCTTACTTACTCAAAAGTGCTCCAGTTGCGTTCACATCCGGAAGCACTAGTAGTAAGAGATAGAATTCGAACTGCGAATTTTTGAAGTGTAGGAAGTTCATCTCCAAATTTCTCCCACCAAGCAGCTAAAAGAATAAGCGTTAGACATCACATGACTAAACAAAGAATCAAAGAATCAAAGACATTCACTAAATTATACCTGGACTACGAGCGTTCAAGGTCATTTGAGCTAACTGGCTTCCAAATTCTCCAAGCTTCTGTTTATAACTATCTAACTCCACATCAGCCTGTGCATACTCACGAATGTCAGGGATCATGTGCTGCATGCACTCACGAAGGCCTCTTCTTACCTCAGCATCATTGCTCAAATTCTCACTATAGAAACATCTTGGGTTTATGAAGTACGCTGCCGCATGAAGAGGCCTATGCAACATACCTGTCCACCATGGTCAATCATATTCCAGTAAGGCATGTACTTCCTCTTACTGCCACCACACGCATCCCGTATCTTCTCCTTTGCAGTATCAAGCATATCATAAAGAAAAGGTATAGATGGCCTCACATCCGAATCCACCTCTCGTAGAACATATACGAGTGGAAGTGTGGTGCTAACGCAAAACAGAACTTTGGCCCAAAAACTTCTAGTGGAAATCACCGCTCTTTTTACTTTCACTCCATTTGATTTTTTTGCTCCTATTGAATTCTTCGGATGCAAACATCTTTCTTAAAGGTTGTCTTAATTGGTACAACCTTTGTAGAGTCAAGAAGGAAGTAGCAAATCGTGTAATGGCCGTCTTAGGAGTTCCTTCCCCTTTGTGTGTGCCCGAAACAAATTAAGAATCCAACCATGGTTGTATATGAATTGGGTTATACCCTTTGCCATCTCAAGAGTCTCCTCGTGAATCTTCATCTTGCCTATATCTTCAAGCATCAAGTCAAGACAATGAGCATCGCAAGGAGTCCAATAAAGACATTTTCTTGTGTCCATAAGTCTTGCACCGGCATTCACATAAGATGCATGATTGTCGGTAATCACTTGAAGAACATGCTCCTCACCAATCTCCTCCACCACCTTATCAAGTTGCTCCCACAAGAAAGCTCCGGTCTTGATCGATTCTGACGCATCAATGGACTTATAAGAAAAAGTCCCCTCAGGTGAATTCACAAGAAAGTTTATCAAACTTCTACTCTTCCTATCTGTCCATCCATCCGACATCACCGTGCATCCATATTGCTTCCAAGCCGCCATGTGCGTCGCTTTGATCTTATCTATATCCTCTACCTCAGCTTTAAGTACTCGTGTACTTATCTCATAAGAGGATGGTTGCTTCAAGCCTATCCCAAATGATTCGACCTCTTCTATCATCTCCTTCCAATAAGGAGTTTGAATGATATTAAATGGAAGCCCAAGTGCATAAATACATCTCCTAATTTTTCTTACACATTTCTCTCTTGCCTCCTTATAAGAGCTCTCAAGTGTCGATTGGCGGGCTTCAAGATTGATAAATTTATTCATAGGCCCAAGAGTTCGGGGTTGGGAGTTGCTTCCGGCAGCGCTTTGCAATTCTTGGTTTACCACATCTTCCTGTGATTCTCCCATCCTCCCAATTTCACGGATTATTGACTCCTTTTCCACCTCCGTGACCAACAACATGTCTTTACAAGCTTGCTTCACATTGGACGGGACTTGCGCACAAATTTTAACGCCTTTTTAAAGTATCGGCCAAGTGATGTTTAAGCCTAGTGATTCTAGCAGTTATTTTATGCTTGCAAAATTTGCAATAAAACACATTCGGAGGATCACCGGCTATATGATCCGCAAATTCATGTGCGGGATCTAAACTTTTAGCCATGTTATTCAATCTACACAAACAAGAATGAATTATAACAATTAACTAACAAACATGATAATTGAAATTGAATTATAGCAATTAACAACTAATAAGCATGCTAATTTAGCAAAAAAAATATAACAAGCATGATAATTCTCTGCATTGAATTTAAAAGCATGATAATTAACTTGTGTTATCTCTCCCATCACTCAAATATCTCTGCTCTCTCCCTTAATATCTCTCTTTCTCTCTCCCCTTAAAATCCCTCTCCCGATCTCTCTCTTACCTCTATCCCCTCTCGATCTCTCTCTCCCCCGCGATCTCAGTTGTCCCCCCTCCCCATCTCTCCCTGTCTCTCTTTCTGCTCTCTGGTTCTCTCTCCCCCAGCTCTCTCCCTCCCGATCTCTCTCTCTGCACTCTCTCCCTCCCGCTCTCTCTCTGTGCCCTCTCCCCCTCTGATCTCTCTTTGCTCACGCAGAGAGAGATCAGAGGGGGAGAGGGCACACAGAGAGAGAGAGAGCGGGAGGGAGAGAGTGCAGAGAGAGAGATCGGGAGGGAGAGAGAACCAGAGAGACAGCGAGAGATGGGGAGGGGGAGAGCTGAGAGAGAGAAAGATGATCGGGAGGGGAAGAAAGCTGAGAGAGATCAGGGGAGAGAGATCGGAGGGCTAGAGAGATCGGAAGCTAGAGATTGAGACCGGAGGATGACTACTTACCGCCGGCGGTCACGAGGCAGGTATGTTCTTTTTTCTTCTTCTTTCTTCTTTCTTCAAGGCGCCAACAGTGAGGAAGTCGAACACGGTGAGGAACCTCCGGCAGCAGGGAATCGGCGACGGCGGCAGGGGATCGGCGACGGTGGCAGCTTCTTTCTCCTTCTCCTTTTTTTTTTGTGGGTTCGATTGTGCCCTAGATCGAGAACGAGGAGCTCGGCGTCCCTTTTATATTTTTTTTGATTGCACAGTAACGTATGTTACTGTGCGTTACGTATTTAACGTAACGTACGTTACTGTGTAAAAAACCCAGGTTATAGGTTTTTGCGTTTTTTACACCTGTTTCGTAACGATTCCCTCGCGTTAGTTACCGTAACGCGTTATAACGCGTTACATAACACGTTTTTTTTGAACACCGATCCCAGGCATGGATTGAGCCTCCGAGAGGGGGGGAATTTTTACAACGGAGTTGGATTCATATTTGATTCCAAGCGGGGGGGACATCTCGTCAAGGAGCTACGAAGACGGACCTCTGAGAGGGGAAAATCCCTGCAGCAACATCTAATTTCCCAGCGGGGGAAATCCCGCAACGGAATCTCAGTTCCCGTAAGAAGGCCGAGGTAAACTGCATTAACACTGTCACGCTGGGGCACATCCCGTCTAGAAATGTACAGAGATGATTCTCCTAGTGGGGCACATCCCAGCTACGGAGAATCAAATTTCTGCCCCCCGACTAGGGAAAATCCCACTCTCGGGCAGACAGGCTGTCAGAAAAGTTAGGATGCACATGCAAACAGACATTGAGGTAAGTGAATTGAGCATTAAATGCGAGTGCGGGTAAAACTGGTTGTATAAGCTTGGTTAGTGGATTCATGAGACTAGTACGTCGAGGAGGTAATCCAAACAAAGAAACCCTTGTATGTATACCTCACGTCGCCGCTCCCGAGCTAACACATCTCGAGATGTCCTCAAACAAATCAAGTATACTTCATACTTATAAAGTCATTCATGCGGTCTTGTAGTTGAAAGGTGGTTGTAACGTCACGTCTTCGAAAAATTATTGGACGTATGACCACGCGAAATCGGTATGTCGAGGGGATAATCCAAATAAGGAAATCCTCATGAATATACCTGATCTCTTGTATAACCATAGTTCGATGGTACCTACAAGAAAAAGGGTCTGAGGTGGGGGAAATCTCAGAAACATATTGGATGCGTCTGTCCCGAGTATGGCCCCCTACCTAACCGACGATCAGGAACATCCAACGTGGGAGCAAGCCCATCAGTGGAGTTGTCCTCTCGGGCAGGGGATATCCCGTCAACGGAGCTGTCTCCCGAGTGGGGGCACATCCCAGCATCAGAATATGGAAGGAAACTGACAGGATAATTACTGGGGGTTCATAAAAATCCCACAACGGCGGGTTTCGACTCTCGTATGACGATCGAGAAAGGCTCATAAGCATGTCTGCATTAACACTTCCACACGGGGCACATCCTGTCTAGGAGTGTACAGACGCAATCCTCTGAGTCAGGAAAATCCCATCAGCTGAAGATCGATCGCTCTGATGGGGAAATCCCTATAGCAGAGCGAGACTCCTAGTGGGGAAAATTTCACAACGGAGGGCTTTGACTCCCGTAGGACGATCGAGAAAGGGTCGTAGGCATGTCTGTGTTAACGCTTCCACGCGGGAGTATATCCCTTCTAGGAGCGTACAGACGCGAGCCTCCAAGTGGGGGAAACCCCATCAACTGAAAATCGATCGTTTTGAGAGGGGAAATCCCTACAGCAGAGCCAGACTCCGAGTGGGGAAAATCCTACAACGGAGAGCTTCGACTCCTGTAGGACGATCGAGAAAAGCCCAAAGGTATGTTTGCGTTAACGCTTCCACGCAGGGGCATATCCCATGTAGGAGCGCACAAACGCGATCCTCCGAGTGCGGGGAATCCCATCAGTGGAAGATCGATCGCTCTAAGAGGGAAAAATCCTTGCAACAGAGCGAGACTCGGAATGCAAAAATCTCGCAACGGATGATTTTGACTCCTGTAAGACGATCGAGAAAAGCTCGTAGGCATGTCTGCGTTAACGCTTCCACGTGGGGGCACATTCTGTCTAGGAGCGTACGAACGTGATCCTCTGGGGGGGAATCCATCAGCAGAAGATCACCAACTCACCGCCGAGGGAAAAATCCCATCATCGGGGCATATGCATGGATGGACGTTGGTGTCTGCGTTAACGCTTCCACGCGAGGGCACATCCCGTCTAAGAGTGTACAAACGTGATTCTACGAGTAGGGGCGCATCCCATCTGCGAAAGATCGCCAATTTGCCGCCGCGTAGGGGAAATCCCATCATTGGGGCGTTGTCGTAGCTGCCTCCGAGCAGGGAAAATCTCATCATTGGGGTGTATGCTGGATGGTTGTATATGCAAAATGTAAAACATGAAACAATATTTATTCTCAAATGCAATACAATGAGAGTTTGAAAGGGAGTACACTGTTTGAATGGGAGTCTGGCAGTTTAGTCGATCATCCTGTATTGGGTGATCGCGTTCTGCTCTTGGGCTAGATTGGGTTTGGCGTCTGACCCATGGCTGATCTTTGAAGGTGTTGAAAACCTCATCCATCGTGAGTCTTAATGGAGTGAAGCGTTCTGCAGATCTGTAGCTCTGGATTGGACTTGACGGCATTATAGAGGGCGCCTGCTTCTTATAAGGAGGTTGCCCCCTATGCCAATCAGGAGCATGATCGGGAGCTTCGCGGGCGGACTTTGATTTTGTTCCGTCCTCACTAAGCCTCGCTGAAGGGTTGGAGGAAGTCTTCATTACCTCCTCCAGCTGGATGTATGGCTGCACTCGAGAGAGAGCTTTGCTCATCTTGGCGACATTGTGCTTCAGGAGGAGAGGCTTGTACAAATGGTGAGTGGCATGTAACCCACTGATAAACGCGAGTGCAGATACTTCCTCTCCGCAATTGGAGACTTTGGCGAGCGGGCTCTGGAAGAAGTTGATATAAGATTTGAGGCTATCTCATGGCCTCATTTTGACGGAGAGGAGGCGGTGACTACTCCTGTTGGCTTCTTGGGTAGTAGATATTGTGTGAAGGAAGGTCTCGGTGGTCTCCGAGTTGTGGAGAGAGGGGGGTGATAGAGAGTAGAACCACTCCGATGCTGCACCTCTAAAACTAGAAGGAAATGTAAGGCACATTACCGGGTCATTCCGGGAGCATCATCTTGTCTTGAAAAGGGCGGATGTGCTGTATTGGATCGCTCGCTCCGGTGTAGCTGTCGACGGTAGGAGTCGTGAACTTCTTCGAAAGTTCACATCCTTAGATGTCATCGGAAAGCTGGAAGTCGTGGAGGCGAGTAGTCAGAATTAAGTGTTGGAGAAGCTTGACCTCCACGATCCACTTCTGGATCAGCTCATCAAGGACATGAAGATCTGGGGACCCACTGTTCTCGGCGTCGCCCTCCGCCCATGTGGAGTTGTTCTGAAGGGCGGTGACTTGGGCCTGGAGTTGTTGATTAAGCTGCTTCAGCTCTTCCTATTTGCGAAGGATGTTGTCGCGGTCGAGGATCATTTGCTCTCGCTTGCGATCTGACTTCTGTTGTTACTTCATTTACTCCATCTCGCGGAATATCTGAAACAGCTGGTCGTCTTGTTGTTGAAGAGGCTAAGTGCCGACAAACGGCTCCTGTGATGTGGCGGAGGTAGTGCTCTCCGCGACCGGTTGATTGTTGATTCGTTTGGAGGTCGTGCCTCCGTGGTAGCTCCGACCTTGCCCTTGAAAGTTGCGCCACCGGTAATTTTCTTACGAGGGGCTATTGTTGGTCAAGACGAGTCTATTTGAGGAAGGTTGAAGAGGGAGAGACCTTGAGCGTGAGGACTCAGCTCTCAAAGAAAGTACTAAAAATGTAGAGGTAAAGTTCCAGCAAGAATTTATCTACACTTCAAATTTAACCTGGATCTAAGAGAGAATCACAAAATCAATTGCAAAGACACATGTTTTATGTGAAAATCTAGTTTTGGAAAAATTACGTGGAAGAGAGAGAGAATTCACTATTTTCCTATGATTATAGTGGATTTCACAGAGGTAAAAACTCTGTTTGTATAGCTAAAAATCTAAAACCCTTCTTTGAATCTTTTTTGTCTGCCCCCTTTTCAAAGGGTCTCCTGGTGTATTTATACTCGGGGAATCTTCACTGAGAGTGTGGGTCATGCAGATTTCAATAACCACATGATCTGCACGTTGCGATTTCTTCGTAACGGCCTGAGTTATGCTCATAATTGTGGAAGTGATTCATGCTATCTTATGTAATAATGTGCACTGAAGTGAGGGTTATTGCAACGTTTGAAACGTGGAATGACCTGGCAACATATCTGACTCTATAGGAATAGGCGGATATCACGGGAGTTGTTTACTGTGGTTGTCTTGATTAGTCGGGAAAACTAATTTCAAGAGGATGAACACCCTCGGGACAATCAATTCCCTCGGGAGAAGGGAATGGTCTCGGGAGTGCTCTGGATGCTGCTTTTCGGGGAATCGCTCCGATAGTTTTCCTTGTGAGTGCTTTTGGGAGATTCTGATGGCGAAGGACATGTTTTGATTCTGGCGTGGGTTAGAATTTGACCACTACATAGCTCAAGATGTATTAGCAGGCCAAGACTTAGGCAATTGAAATGCATGATTAGCCATTGTATTGGTAACGCTGTAACACTAATTTTCATCTATGGGCATCTCCGTAAACATTCTGTTAAAATTATTCAGAGATTTCATGCATCAAGTAGTCAAAACTCATGTATCCTGGTTTTAAAGCCCGTCGTTTTGCGACCAGTTAAACATGTGTACACAAGTCCATAGCATCTGAATCTTAATCCTTGTGTGTGCTGAGATTCATGCATGTTAATAAACACTGTTGTGGATTTGGATGACTAGATGATCCACCACACACTTTCAGTTGCTATCGAAGTTCTCTCATTTTGGCTGAGAGCTTCATAGCACACCCTAGTTCTTGCAACTGTTCCATTGGGTGCAACAATGGTTCATCGAAAGAATAGAAAATCCTCTGGATGTCAGGCACTTAGTCATCTGCTAAGATTGAGTTTTATAGATTGACAAAAAAACTTTTGTTGCAGGACCCGAATGAACCTGTGTTTCTATTCACAAGATCGCTGGATCCAGGGAAATTGGCTGCCTCAGGTATAGTGCAGCCGCCAGCTTCCCCTGTTGAAAATGGTATAGTTGGCTCGCCATACCGTTTCCATGGAAGGATGGGTCGAGGAGGAAGGATTATATTTGATCGTTGGAGGCCAGAAAGCTTCCTATACTTGCCACCAAATCACCGGCCTCCCCAACCAAATGGTTGAATGCATGCACTGCTCTTCTTGTTTCTTCCACACTTAAACAACCCTGGAGATGACTCTTTGAAGAGAGGGGGGGCAGAGGAGTCCCATTTTGCTCGGGGTGCAGAGAGCTCGGGGAACTAAATTCTTTTGACTTGGGGAACTAAATTCGTTTGAAGGTCCAATCTGGGTATTGGCGCAGTGGCATGAATCCCACCAATCTTTGACCACCGAGCAGGTGAACTGGGTGTGGCTTGGCACAGAGCCTAATTGGGTAATTTCGGCTTGCTTCTTAGTTCCGACTAATGCCTTTGCTGCTCTTCGGTCCACCATTTGCACAATTATTTACATAGCGCAGGTGAAAAGCCGCAGCATTGTTACTTCAACAATCGCCCCATTCTCTGGGCTCGCTATGTCACACGGTGCAAAATCATGTTCTTTCCTGATGGGTTCAATTGAAAAGTGTTCATGTTCCAGAAACAATTTTGTCTTGCAACTTGTTCTCTTCAGATATCTGGGCATTGGACTTGTGTCAATATTGTGCAACAGAAATCTCACAAGCATCAGTTTCATCAAAACGATACAGTTACTTTTTCCTTGCTAAGAAGGAAGGTTGAACCAATTTCTTTGGAAATTTGGAGTCACTTTTCCTTGAGAAAATGTATACTTTGCCAGGGCCTCTTGGGTCTTTTTATGTTTGCATATTATTTTAGACAGGTGGAACTTTATGGATATTCTTTATTGAAAAAGGCTAATCTCTTGTAGCCAGGATAAAAAAGAACAGAAAAAAGGAAAATTAAAGAAAAGGGAATATCAGCAGACAGTGTGGCCAGTGGAATGATAAATTATATTCTTTCTTAACAGAGAATCTATTCATTTGTACTCTTTATGTGCTTCTGTTTTGTGGAAAAATCTCTTGGGAACTAGGAATTTCGAATAAGATCTGACTTTTGCTGCTTTAGGTGCAAAAATTTTAAAATTTCTGTTCTTTTTTTTTTTGCCATCATAATGTAATTGGGTAGTTGGCATGTAGTATCCTCTGAAATATGTAATGCAAACAGGTTTAATAACCTGTAGCTGCCAGCGAGGCTGACTTACTGATAAAAAAAAAGTGAGCGTGTGATATGGATAGTACCACGTTCAAACTCGCGAGGCCTGACTTACTGATAAAAAAAAAAAGTGAGCGTGTGATATGGATAGTACCACCTTCAAACTCGGCTACGGTCTGTCTCAGTAAGCTGGAGCTGGTGAAAACTTTGTTGAATTACAAAAGATGAGAACTCAGAAAGTGAAAGAACTGTCTCAGTAAGCTGGAGCTGGTGAAAACTTTGTTGAATTACAAAAGATGAGAACTCAGAAAGTGAAAGAAAAGCGTTTGATTCTCCAAAAATATATTTCTCCTCTCTCTCAGCAATATTCTGTGTTACCATTAAACAAGACATTAAGTTGGTCAAGGACTTTGCATGGGAAGGGGCAGGGAGTAAAGCACCCAGTTTGCCTCTTCTCTTTCCATAAAGTATAGTACAACGCAGATGGTAGGAAAAGAATTTGCAAAGCTCTTTTAGAGTATTCTAAGAAAAAGAACAAGCACACAGGGACAGTAAGAATCCCAAATTTTGCTTCTTCCAACTCTTAAGTTCCATCTATATCACATTTTCGAAGATCCTGAGAAGTAGGTGTTAACTTCAGAATGGCGTCAACTGAAGATGATAACCTGCGAGAAGGCTCGCGATAACCTGGCTTGCCGAATTGTAAGACTTGCTGTCAGCGTTACGGAAGGGATTTCAAGAGCATTATGCAATGCTGCTCCGAGAAGAAACCCACCAACGAGTCCACAGCAGCAGCAAGATGAATTTCTGACCATCCGAGTACCTGCTCTTCTTAACCCTCTTCGAGCGGCAGTTTGGTGAATCCCAACCCTTTCTTCTATGCGTGTTGATTCACTGAAGCCCTCAAGATAGCGAAGGACGAGTAGAAGTTTGTGTTTTTGTATCTCCATTCTCCTGAGAACCCCTTCGTTGCTCCATTCTGCCGCGACACACTCTGCTCGAAGCTGGTCACGAGAGTTACTTGGATGCAAACTTCGTCTCGTGGGGAGCAATTGCAAGCAGAGGAGAGGGGTTGGAGATGGCTTCGGCACTGCAGGCAAACACTTCCCCCTTCTGTGCTGTTGTTGCTCCAGCCTCTGTGCTGTCCCACAACAGGTAGTGAAAAATATTTACGACAAGAAACACTAATATTTGACAAGTAAAGAAAGCTAATTTTTCTTTGTTGTGTTTAGATGGAAGGGCCATCATCTCCTGAAGAACTGTTGGGAGATATTGCAGAGAACAATGGATGAACAAGGTTCGGCTTTCAGGGGCTTGAGAGAAGCTAAGGAAGAAGCAAGGAGAGCCAGTCATCAGCTGCGACAGGAGCAGGACACAGCTTTTCTTGAAGCACTTAAAAGGGATAAGGTATTGAAGTTTAAACATTAGCAGGGAGAAAATGGCACTTGATATTTCAATATACTTGTGAACAGATTCATCGGAGAATAACTTGCATAGCATGAATTTTTCCATCACATTCGGACCCAAGAGGCATAGTTCTATATTGCGAAGGTTTGGACGAACTTACAGGATTGTGTTAACTTGACATCAACACAAAGGCGGAACTTGAGGAGAGTCGGCAAGGCATATGAAATGTGATGAAGAGATTACCAAGTTCAAGGCTTACGGTACCTCCAATCTTTCTAGTGTGAGGAGTTTTCATGGTGGAATGAACCTGCCTTAAGATTTGAAAAAAGAAAATAGTCAAAAACTTGGCATCAACATTCTGCAAGTAGATGCGAAATTCCTGGCCGCGGCCAGTCATCTATAAGCAAGAGATAAAACCAAAAAGCCCAAGCAAGCATGTTGGTTGGTCATGCAGTTTCCTTATATTCAGATTAAAACTTATAAATATAAGAAAGCCTGACACTAAAACAAATGATCATGCCCTTCAAATTTAATGTAACTCTCATTCTTTAGATGTAGATTAAAGACTACAAATGTAACAAAGCCTGCCATCTCTACATTAGTTCTTATACATTAGGAAAGAGTTATCTAAATCATACTCCAGAAACAAAATAAAACAAAACAAAATTAAAAAAAAACAAAAACAAAGGTGAACTTTTCAAAATTTAGACATTTATATATTGGAAGAAGCTGCAGCAGACTATATTTTAAATTTTAACATAGCGCGCACACCCACACCCACACACCAGCCAACTTAACATTACATTGAGCTACTTAACATCTGATAACCAATCTAAACCAAGCCCACACCCAGATTCTGTGATTGGCTTCACATGAATCCGATTCTAAACCAAACACTCATGACAGCTTACAACTAACAGGAAAAGAGAGAGAGCCAAGGAGCTCTTACAAGAGAATGTCTGGGAAGCAGCAACACAAAAAAAGGCTCCGGAGACACCCAATGGCAAAACCGCCAATCAATAAACAGAAAGAAGCTTCTAAGGAGAAGCAGCCCACTACGAAGGAATGAAAGTACTGGTAATATACAATCTGCTTTTCCACATTGATAATGGTTCTGAAATGAAGAACTACCGGTATTACAGATACTGATAAGATTTCCTGACGGGACAAGAAAGGAGCAGAGTTTCCTAATCACAGAGACAATTCGATCAATCTACAAATATGTTGATTCTCAGGATGTACCTGGAATTGGAAGTTACCAACTTGTCTCCTTCCCAAAAGAATTTACGGTCATGAGCAACTGGACATGACTCTAAGGGACGCTGGACTCTATCCAAATGCTGCCCTATTCTTAGAACAGCTTTGATAACACGTTTTAGTCGTAAAGTAATGTAATTGATTGCAGAATAATACCATTGACAAGCAAATTTATCCTCTAATTGCTGTTTATATGGAACTGTCTAATGTATGTGTACATAAATTGTCTAATGCATGAGTACCTCCAATAACACTTTGTTTTCTTGTTCTTCTCTCCTCTTTCTTAGTATCTGCTTGGTTATAGGACTATATAACAATCAGATTGGATCCACGTAAGCTAAGAATCTGAACAACACAAGCAAATTGAATCTGTTTTGATTTTGGTGGGATTCTGATTTTCTTAGTGCATTTGGATTTGCTTTCACTTCATCAGAACTTCTATGCTAGAGACTATTGTTTGCTTTTGATATCCTACCCCACCAAAAAAAAAAAAAAAAACCAAAAAAAAAAGGATACTCTATGTTTTAATTGAGCATCATTTCTATTGTGAAGGAAATTTGTTGTAGAAAAGTGAAATGAATGTTTTTGAAGATAGAAACAATTAGATAATGTCCACATGATCAATTCATTCTGCTCTTAAACATAATGTAGGTGAGCTCGAACCAACTGTTACACAAGTCACTGATTATCTAATTTATGATGGTTTCAGTTTGAATTGATTTATCCGAGTGGATTGTGGATACACAATGTACATCTAAATATTGTTAACAATAATACATACTGTACATTTATGTATATGAATTTATTACTCAAATTGCTTTCAATTTACAAAATTGGTTTTGGCCATATTTAAACCTAAGATTTTACAACAATGTTTCAGTGTCCAACCAATTATTTGCTAGTGATAATCAGGCAAACCATCATTTCTTGAAAACAGAAACCATCCAAAGTGCCACTGGACAACCATATTCATACTACCAGGGTTAGTCAGATGATAGATGTAACAATCAATTATGTACTAAACAATTAATAAGCTGCACGTGTTTCAATTCAAAAAAAAAAAAAAAACACCATGAAATATCATAAGCCAATAATGATAAAATTCTTGCCATAACAATCACCTGTGAAGCCGAGATCCATTTCTGTCGTGTCAAATGATACTTCTCTTATCAATTAGACCCAAACTGTAGAGCTACTTAATTTGTTTCTTTGAAGCTCCAGGAAGATCTTCTTCAAGGATTCCTCGTACAACAAAAGATAACACTCCAGGCTCTTCGAGTTTATATTAGTTGGCATGCATTTAGATGAAATGCAATCTCTGCTTGATCAAGTGTAGGATTACATTTCAGGCGGCAACATGCGTATAAACTCTCTTTTTGTAGGCTCATGTAAGAAACAAAGAAGCTAAAAAGTATACTGCTGTTTATTCCTTATAAACGTTCCATTTATAAAGGAATATAGCCATGTTTCCGTGCATGACTAGTCCTTTATGTTTCCACCCATGGCAAGAACATTTCTCATAAATAAGTTCATGTTCATATAAGATCGTCTACTTTAAGACATATCTTTTGACAGAGTTATTGAATCCTTCACTGAAATTTCTTGTGACTAAGCAAAGTAAGAACATCCTGTATGAAGTGCAGATTAGCAGAGAATATAAGAAACTATGATAAATAATCAACATGGTAAATATAAATACCATAAAAAAAGAACAGGCTAGAAGATGAAGAAGTTGAAGTAGATCCCATAGCATCTGGAATCTCTGGTTGGCTATTGTTACTCAGCTGCTGAACCCTGACAGAAACCAAAATGGTTGCAAGCAAGAGGCGTTCTTGAGTGAAGAGATGTTACTACTTCATCTTTATCACTTCTTTATCAAAAACACATCTAAAAATGGCATGGGAAGATGAAAAGAAAGGAAAATGGAAAGTAGTACCTAGCCGATCTTGCTTCTCCTTTTCCAGAAGTCAACAGGAGGAGTCATCAAAACAAAAAGAATAGGTTAATTAGGAAATTAAGAGGTTCCTATGAGTTGGAAGGTCTAACAGTTTCATTTTTCTTCTCTGAAAGTGAGAAAATAGTATCAGGTGCCTGGAGGCAAATTTTAGTCACTTTTTGTGTGCTTCCCTATTCCAAGTTGCACAAAGCAGTGGAAAAGACGGTGCCCTTATATGACTTTGATGTTTCTCTCACTTTCTATGCTAATAAATGGAGATCCAAAGAGGAAAAAGAAAATCTAACCTAGATTCAGTAAGAATTAATGCAGTTAAAAATACAACGTGGAAAATAGGAAATATAAAAATAGTATAGAATATTTCTACAGTTCAAGGAGATGTTGTTTGAAGATTAAAAAGACCTGTGTAACCATGAAACCTCATTCTACAACATTATAAGATGGAATCTCTTGGAATTATCTAACAATAATAAATCAATCCAACTAGACCTTGTGTCATGGAATTTCTGCTGTTGAAAGGAAAGCTCCTGTAAACGCGTAATAGATGCTGATCTTTCCAATCACAAGCAAAGAACTGCCAAGTACCAACAGTACAAGTTTTTCTTTGATAACTAGTTAACAGTAGTGCTTTTGCACCTGTATTATCAGTCTAAATAATCAAACTGAGTGCATCCCAGAATTTCCATAAACCTCTTAAGCTAAGCATAGAGAAGTCCAACAACTAAATTCACTTTCTCAAACATTTGCAATAATCAGAAATTAGTCAGAAGATCACTCAGTTTGACCAATTCAAAAATTGTTCTGTAACAAACTTTGCATCAGTGTGATGTTTGCCATATTTGGAAATTTGTGCAAAATTTTGAGAGAAAAACCTAAAAGGGCAATTGTACTCACAGTGAAGGATGCCTGTTCATCGCTAAAATTAAAATACACGGGTTTACAGATACATCTGATCATGATTATGCAGGGATCAGCTTGCTAAACTAGCAAGTGTTGATTAATAGTGAAAAAAGTTAGAGCCCTTTTTGGCCTACTAAACATAATAAACAAAATACAGATCATCCTACAGAAAAAAAAAAAGATGAACCTATATGTATATGGCTATATGTATATAACACCCACAGCTGTGGTTCTTTCATGAAACTCTCATCACCTCAAACTTCCTGATTATTTTAGAGTTACCTGCAAAATCTTTTTATCACCTCCTAGTGAAACAATTTCAGCCAGCAAACTAGGTGCTTGGGGAATTCTCATGATACAGCTATAAACAGTTGCAACTTTCCACCATAGATTGATCAAAATGACTTCAGTTTAGTTGCAGGATTTACTTAAAGTTGCTCAAATATGACACATCTCAGTTGTTTATATGGAAGGAGATCCATGTTGCAGCCCATTGACCAACCTTGTTTGTAATGAGCTTTGTGATTATTCCATCGCTTGACTTTTATTTTTACAGTCTTTGCTTTCCCTATTAGTGTACAATCTGCACTGTTTGACACCACTGGTTCTATATCTTCGGTCAGGGATGGCTGTTGAAGTGACTCCATTGGGTTAAACTTTGAGCTTGCTTTCTTCCGTCTGTAAGTTATTGGAAGAATGATCTCTCTTCCAACTCCTGATACAACTGTAGAATCTGTAGTGGTGCTTAATCCTCCATCAATACGATCGTTATGCCTATGCTCTGAATGTTCTAAGTACTGCGGAAATACAGGATCAGTTGAGATCCTTACAGTTTCTTCAGGAACTATATGATGCGCTGGTGACAGCTTTTGCTGATTTTGGGGAGAAAATAAATCTGAATCAGATGAGCTCGCACAACGTACTCTACTTTGCTGGCCTAGGTTCTGCCAGAGGTTTTCACCATCATGACAGCTTCCAATACCACCTTCATTGGATTGCATCCTTCGTCTCTGATTACTTTTCAAGGAAAAGGGTCCTTCTTGGAGCTCGGAATAATTATGCAATCTATTGTTCAATGCCGTCTTTATCTTTCTTGGGAAGCTCCGAGAATTTGTGAATGATCCCACACCCAAGTTTAATAATTCTTCTCTCTGCCGGTCATTTAAAGCCTCAGGTTCCTCCAACCTTCTTTTTGAATTATCCCACTGTCTGTCTGATGGAGAAATTTTAACTTCTGGCCTGCATTGCCCTCATACCACTTGGAAGCAGAAAGTGAAGGAGCAAATTCGGATGCACGAATACCCAATATACCAGCTGAAGTATGTCCTAGTGGAATTGGAATTGTTACTGGCCTTTCCTGCTGACCCAAAGGATCAACTTTGGGCCTAATTTTCAGCACACCTTTAGGTACCCGCTTACATGGTTCCCAAGAGTCACTTGGCAAAGATTGCATTCTATGGTCCGAAGTGGCATTTGTTTCCATGGACCTGACTTTCAGTACCCCCTTCCCTTTTGGCTTTGTGTTCATAGCCACTCTGTTCAAATCAATAGCAGGAGTATGTGGCTTAAAACCGTCATCCATATATTTCGTCTTCTTCAACAACGGAAAATCTTCACCTTTTTGTCACCCTTATTTAAGGTTTCTTCATCTGCGGGAACTGCATTAAGATCAACTAGTAGGACAGGCTTCTGCTGATCTTTCCTGTTGTTCCAAATTCGAACCCTTTCCTCAACGGTAGCGCTTGATAGGCAACTACTCCAGGCCTTTTTCATGTCCACAAACCTCTTAGTCATACTCTCGTGATATGATCTTAAGGAACGATAATGTCCTAGCTTCTGTAACAACCGGAGGCCCTCTCTAACAGGTGTTACTTGCAGAGAATAAAAACCACCTTGCAGTCTACGAAAAAGGCTGTCCAAGGGACTTCCGAAGAACAAGCTATCGCCACTAAACAACTCATTTACTGTCAGAACAAATGTCTCCTGGTCCATATCTGGAAGGTAAGCTGCTAGATGGAACCTTTCCTCTTCTGTTAAGCAAGAATTCCAAGTTTCTAAAGACAGTATGTCTTTTAAATCGGAAGATTGTACAGATCATAAGGAATACTGCACAGCTGATCTCCAACCATGGCCAACTCACAACCCACATCAGCAAGATCAGAATCATCGAAGTCATCATCAGCATCCTTTCCCATGAGCGATCTCTCCTCTTGCACAAACCCATTGAATGTAAAAGAACGAGAACTTTGCCGATCACCATTCTTATTCAATGCCCCTGGTGCCCAATCTTTACTATGCCCATTGGCACAAGGGGGCTGATTGGAAACTGAAGTTGATCATACAAGTGATCGGAAGTTCCAGCATAAATCCTTAGATGCTAACAACAAAGTGCCTGCAACACAACACAACTCATATAAACATGGTTTAAAATTCTAATTCTCATGCCAGGAGCATACTTGAATTGATGAGAGGCATATGCTACAAAGAAGAAGCACACAAAATGAAGAGGAAAAAGTAGCTACCGTCACGCTTAACTTTGGCCAGAATGATTTAATTAATAACCACCATCAGAACAACTAAAACAGAAACATACATCATGCTATTTCACCATTGAAAAAGTAAGAAATCGGAACAAAACCATAGAAATGCTTGCCTGATAACCTAAAAACCCTACTAAAACAAACTTTTCTCCACATCCCACCAGAAGTTCCCTAGTAATCATGTAGCATCAACAAAGTCTATGCCCATCAAATGTTACATAACACAAGTAATGAATAACTGAATTGAACTTACATTTCAATCCATGATCATGTAAAATTCAGCACAAATGATTAGATATCATGTATCCGCACAACCCCAAAGCAGTCATACCCAATTCCAGTACACCAGATATCGTATATAATTCAAGAACACAACCAATGGTTCCTCAAGAATTCAGTCAATCACATGAGCTCAAGCAGCAAGGCAGAATCCAACACCAAAAATGGAAAGAAAAACCATCAGCAAAGAAAACCCAGATAGATCTACATCCAGAAATCAAAAATCTAATCATATAGCTAGAAATTACAGTACAATCCAAAGCAAAAAAAAAAAAAAACCAGAAACCATAAGAACCCATTTCCCCAAATATTGAATCCAAATCAAAGAAGACTCAATTTAAAACCTTCAAGAATTACCCACAAAAAGACACAATTTATGAAATCAATTCAATAGCTAGAGACAAGTGGTGGAAGATTAATTGGATTATATTAGAGATCCACTAGTTCAATTACCTTGCAGTGGAGAGAGAGGGCAGGTGAGAAGAGTTGTTGGGTTGAGACTTTGGAAAGGGGATTGCAAGGGAGAGAAGAGACCTGGACAGCCTCCTGTGCTCCTACTCATCATTTCTTTTTTCCCCACAAATACACAAAAAAAACAGCACTCTTTCTCTCTCTCCTCACCCTTTCTCTCTCTAGATTCTAAGTTACCAGAAACAGCAGAATCTACCCACAACTGTATTGCAAACCATTCCCTTCACACACGCATACTGTTTGTTGCTCTGTGATGATGTCTTTCTTTCTCTTTTTTTTTGGCCCTTTTTCTTTCTACCTGCGATTGAGTAGTATCTTTTGCCGTGAGCGGAGCAGACCAGCTGTCCCATTGGTCAGCATGTAATTAGTTAATGACACTGCATTTGCAGACAGTTGGGAGGAGCGCTCAAGATTCATGCTGGCGTGCGTAGTGATCGTTTTGTAGGTGCTGAAATTAGGAGTGTCAAACAGGTCGAGCCCGGTCCGGCCCGGCCTGGCCCGGGCATGGTGGGTCAAAGAGCCAGGCGGGGCGGGCCGAGCCGGCCCACCCCGCTGGTGAAATTACGCCGATCCGGCCCGCGATCATGCTAGCCGATTCAGCCGGCTCGGTCATTTATTAAATAATTGAAAAAAAATTTAAAAATTCTTAAAAAAATAAAAAATTTCAGACATTCTTAAGTGAAGAAATTGACAAAGAAAATTACAAGTTGTGAAATAAAAATGTAAATTTTTTGTTACTGATCTAATAAAATGAATAAATGATACAAATACAATTGAAGTATAAATTAAAATTTTTAAAATTCATCATTCAAATAAAAATTACAAGTCTTCAAACATTTTATCATTCAAAAATATAAAATTATAAAGTCTTCATTCATCTTTTGGAGAGTCTTCTAGGGAGTTTTCGATGAGATCAATTGTTTTATTTTGACTTCTCTTTTTCATATCCAGCCATCATTCTCACATATGGTCATTTTGATTGCATACGGTCAGACAATTTCTCATATCAGTCAGCACTCGACTACCTGTACTAAATTTGTTCCTGATACTACTGTAGATGCCGGAGGAAATAGTAAATCACGTGTCATGATGGAAATCTATGATAAGTTGATACATGTGATTCCACCATGTCAAATATCAAAATTATCAAATCCTGAGTCTGAATCGATCTCAGGAGTTGCGGCACATTGGATATAATAATGGAGCTCATTTAAAGTGTCAGAGGCTCTAGATCTTTTAGATGCTGATAAAAAACTGAAAAATAATGAACTATTCCTAAATGAAGATGAAGTTTGAGATGAAGAAGAATACGTTGGCCCGTATAATCCTCGGTTTTGTTTTGATGATTACAAACCACATGAAATCATTTGGTACTAATCAAATCTAGTGTTTAAGCTTACATTGTTCAAGAGAAAAGAATAGGTTTCATTCTTCCTCAAAGGAAGGATTTGAATTAATTAGGATGATTCAAGAAAGGAAATCAGCTCGGACGATCAAAGTATGTATTTTGGAGCCGCTCTCTTGATGAAGACTTGAAGAAACCTTTTGTAAGAACTTTAAGTGTTTAAGTTTCGAGTGGAGAAATGAAACTCAAGAAATTTGTGAGAAAAAAATCAGTTGAGAAATTGAACTTGAGAGCTTAAAACTTGCTGAAAATGATTTGAAATTGAGAGCTCTTGAAACTTTACATTGAAAGCAAAAACTTGATTTTTCTTTAAAACTTTGATTTCAAAAACTTATATCAAAACTTGCTAAAAAACTTTTCTACAATGACCCATATATATAGGCAATAGGTAATATCATTAAAGATCTACACCAGTCATTAAAACACTGATAAAGTCCTAATAAGTGAAATATACCCGTTTGGGAATAGACCAAACAGTTTGGATTGAGAAAACTTAGTTTTATTTGAATTTGATCTAAACAGGACAATTTAGCTATCAACAGTCCTATTGGGTTGTTGACAGTCCAACGTGCAACGACCATATTGTTGGCCGTTGTGAAGCTCAGCTGTTGGCAGCCTAATAGGCTTGTCGATAGCTGACTAATACAGAACGTATCAGCCTTTGAAAGCCTAAGAGGGCTTTTGACAACCAACTCCGAAACAAAGAGAGCCTCACTCTCTGTAAAACCCTGTTGATAACCCCTACTCAGGGTCTGTCGACAGCTCTATTGAGCTGTCGAAAGCTGTCGAGATGAACCTAGACATAAAAATAGAGTTTAAAACTTAAGGTTAAGAATGTGTTGGGTTCCTCAATACTACCGCTATCGTAAGTGACTATGCAGGTCGTGATCCATAAGGAAGGACTGCGATGCAAGCATTTAAGTATTCTTTTTAAGATTACTAAAAACGGTTAAATAGTTTTTTTTTAGTTTTGAAAAAAAAAAGATAAGAGTTCGAAGTTAGGAAAGGAAAAAAATCAAAGAAAT